>JAVJHT010000019.1:0-152439 GCA_032872505.1 Leptopilina syphax
TTTATCTATCTGTGCTTTAGAAAAATCATGATTATAGTTAGGCCCATTAAATTGAAACTACTGTGTGTTGGAGTTACAATCTACCTACTTCAAGGAATAATTGATTTTTTAAATAATTGCCTTTTATTGATTTAATAAAAATTAATAATAATATGAATAATTTAAACTATTATTTAAAAAAAATAATAACTATTAATAATTAAATACCCTATAAATAAATATTAATAATTAATTTACTAAATCTATAATAATAATCGATTGTATTCCTATAAACTAATTCCGCAGTTTTGAAGAATACTTTGTTGATATATGCTGTTTTTTGTTTCTTAACGTTTTTTTAATAATTTTTATTTTTTAAAATATTTTTCATTGTAATTTTAAAATTAAATGTAATTGAAAATCATCGGGAATTGTATTTGCAAAGAATTTATATTAAAAAATTTGATAATAATAGAATTTCTTCCAAGCAATTTAATTATTTAGCGAGAAATAATAGAATTCTCCGCGAAGAATTTTTGAAAATTTTTTGAAAATTTCAATTAATAATTCACTTTGGAGAATTTTCTTTGATTATTTTTTTAAATAATGGAAAATTTTTGAAAAATAATATGGCTTTTCATGAACAATTTCTTTCAAGTTTTTTAAGTAATCGTGTTGTTAATAATTGAAATTAAAGTAATTTTAATCTATTGAATTTTATTCAAAACTTTAGAAAATAATTGGAATTCTTTTAAAAAAATTTATAACGAAATTAAAAAACATTGAATTCATTCGTGAAATTTTTCTGAAAAAATAATATGAATTTTGTGAAATGAATTTTACTATTTTTTATAAATTAATTTTATATAATTGAATTTGACTTCGGAAGATTTATTTAAAAATTTTTAAACAATAAATGATATTTTTTCGAAAGATATTATAATTAAAAACATCCCATTTAATTCCTATTCATGAAATTTTTATTAAAATTGTATTAAAAAATAAATTGAATTTTTGCACAAAGGAAAATTTTTACTGTTTTATAAATAAAATTGAATTTTTTCGAAGGATGTATTAAAATTTTAGCAAATAATTCGAATTTTTTCGATAAATATTTTATAAACGAATTAAGAAAAAAATTTAATTCTTTCGTGAAATTTTTTTTGAACAAATAATTAAGTTTTTTGCAAAAGCTTTTCATAACACGAAATTAGCATACAAAAATTGAATTCTTTCTTGAAATTATTTTTCTAAAAAATAATTGAAATTTTTACTATTTATAAATATAATTGACATTGTATTCGAAGGATTTAAATTAAAAATTTTTTTTATATAATTGAATTTTTTTTTCGAAAAAATAATTATTTAAAATTAAAAAAACAATTTTAATTTTTTGCAATGAAATTTATTGAAATATGTTAAAAATAATTTAAATTCCAGCAAAGAACTTTGTTATCTGGATATAAAATAAAATTGAATTGTTGCCAAATAAGAATTTATTACTATTATATAAATGAAATTCGAATTTTATTCGAAGGATGTATTTAAAATTTAAGGAAAAGTAATTAAATTTTTTTCGGCATATTTTATAGACGGAATTAAGAAAAAAAATGAATTTCTTTCGTTCAAATTATTTTTTTTGAAAATAATTGAATTTTGATCGACCATGAATTTAATAAAATTTTTGAAAATATTTCAATTTCAGCTAAGAACATATCTTATCTACCGAAAATACTTTGTTGAAAAAATGAATATTTCCTTGCAAAGAGATTTTTAATAAAATAATTTTGTTTAAAAAAATTGGATTAATTGCCAAAAGAAACTGTTACTATTTATGAAAAGAATTTGAATTTTTTGCGAAGAATTTAAAAAAAAAATTCAAAATAATTGAATTTTTCTTTAAAAAAATTGAATTCCGGTAAAGAATTTTACTATTTATAAAAATAATATGAAATTCTTACGAAGAATGTTATTATTTATAATAAATAATCGAATTCTATCGAAGGAATATTTATTGAAATTTATTGAAATTAATAAAAACAAGAAATAATTAATTAGTATATTAGTTAATAATTGGATTTCTTTTAAAGTTTGAATCTGAAATTATTCATAAAATTTCATATTTATGAAAATAAATTTTTTTTTTGTAATTTGCACAATAATAATAATGTTTATAGTTATATTGCGTCCTTCCTTTCTAAAAAAAAAGATTTCAAAGGAAATAAATTTCAGTAAAAAAAACAGAGATTTTTCACTGTTTTGTGCTAATTATTTGCAAATTCCTTAAAACGATCGTTTAAAGATAATAAGCGTCCCTTCCTCGTGACCTTTCCTTCGGTCCAAGGAGCAACCTTTTTTTTCATATTAAAAAGTTGATTCGCGCCGGAAATAATTGAGGGTCCTCACAAGGTTCGTTTCCACAAACGATATCTTCAAAGAATCTCAAAACTTCAGTTAACACGTATTTAAAAAAATAGCTGCTAAAAATATTTTCAAAACCACGGAATTACTAATAAATAATTGTCAACTATTAATTGCTTGCATCTGGTACTTTATGATTTAATTTGAAAAATCGGAAAAATCGTATTTGAAAAATCACTATAAGATCGAGATAAAGATTTTTCGATCGAACCGGTGCCGTTTATTGTATTAAAGACGAATGGAAACTTTCCAATTTCTATACACACAAAGTGCAGTTTCCTTTTATTATGAGTTCTGGCCCCGACCAACTCTGGTGGAAATATACTTGACGCATATATTTAAATATGCTACCAACAAAGTCAATCAGCAACTTTGACTCAACTGCGAAAGTATTTTTACTATACTTTCCTTAAATTTTTTCCTTCCTTACAAAATATAGGTACATTTTATACAAAATAGGAACACATATGCACATAATTTTTCTAGACATTAAAAAATTTTTAATATATACAAGTTTGAGGAGAGTATAGTGCAAAAATTCAATATTTATTTTGATTTACTTGGCTCGTAAAATTATATAAATCGAGGGAAAAATTTACTACTCACTAAATATACACGTTAAAAAAAAACAACGTGCATGTTAAATAGCAGGAGGTTTAAATTCCAAAGGATAGGCTACATCAACTTGTCGGAAGTATCTCAGTTCCATATTTTAAAACTCGTTTCTAAAATCGATGCCAAGGAAATTTAGCTCTCGACGCGACGCCTTGTTCTAATCGAGTTTCATGTATGCGACATGACTGCTTTAAAAGAGAGGAAAAAAAATTCATGTTTCATGAGAATTATTTGCATAATTATGTAAAATTTCACGGAAAACTGATTATGGTAGATATTTCTTTTTCGGAAATTTGATATAATATTATATTTGGTTTATTATATTTGGTATAATATTTTGTTTGGTATAATATTTGGTACATTTGATACATCAATTATTTAATAATCTCCAATGATTGTTTTAATAAAAAGTCACTATTTCCTAAACCAAGATTTAAAATATCAATTCATTTAGTGAAGAAATTTATTCTACTGTAAAAAAATTGAAGACGTTAAAAATATCAAAAAGGAAAGTAAATTAAAAATTGAAATTCGTTGATATTAATTGTCAAACTGTATAAATTTGATTAGAAATAATTGTAGAATTATACGAATATTGGCGAATATTTTGAGATTTAATATGGAGACGCTATTCTCCACCTGAGAACGCCAAGGTCACCACCAGATGGCAGTTCAGTTACTTCTTGGAATTTTTCCTGCCATCTGGTGGTGACCTTGACGTTCTCAAGTGGAGAAATTAAACCACCATTTACAAGTATTATTTAGGGCAAATAAAAATTATTTGATGGAAATAAAAATTATTTCATAAATAAATTAAAATTATTGCATATAAATAAATACTTATCTCGTGATAGAAAAGTATTTATTTAGCATTTGAATCTAATAAACTTTCTTTCAGTGACTATAATTAGAATGTTTTTTTTTAATTGTCCACAAGTTTTAAATGTTTAAATTACGAAATATTTTTTCAATTAAAATTATTTTTAATATTTAAATTTTTAATATTTATTATTATTTTTTTGTAGTTTGTGAGGTAATATTATTGTAATAAAATTTTAATTTGAAGAGGAAGTAAATAAATTTCGTTTGTTTGAATTTTTAGAACTCTAGAAAGATTTTAATAGTTAAATTTTTTTTTTTCTTTTCTTTTCTTGTTTTTTTTTTTTTTTGAACGAAAAATTTATAACATCTTTTCTGTCTTTTTTTAAAAAGAAAAATTTACAACATTGATAAAAATATTTTGTCATATATTCGGAACGTTTTCTAATGTAATATTCGAAGTATATTGAGCGCGCTCCAGCAGTTATAAAACGTGTTATCTAGATGATGAGACAATAAAACTTGAAACATTTCTAAAGCAGTCGTTTTTATCTTTGATTGCGATAAATAACTCAAGTGTTTTATAATCGGAAGACTAGAACAGAAGCTATTTTTTTATTTATAAAAACCTGTGTTATATATAGGTATATATAATATAATATAATGTAATATATAATATAATATACAATACAATTTAAAAATAGAATATATTTAAATATAAATAAAAATAGAAAAAAGGAAAAAAAAATAAATATTTCACGAAAGAATTCAATTATTTTCTAAAATTTTAATAAATCCTTTTAAACAATTCAATTATTTTTTTAAATAGTAAAATCTTTACAAAAATTCAATTATTTTCAAAACAATTTTAATTAAATTCCTTGGAAGAATTCAATTTTAAAAAAAAAATTTAATACATTTCAAAAAAATTTAATTTTTTTCTAAAATTTAAATAAACCCTTCGAAAAAATTAAATTATTTTTATAAATAGTCAAATTCTTTGCAAGAATTAAATTATTTTTATAAATAATAAAATTTATTCTCAGGAATTAAATTATTTTTATAAATAATTTTTAATTGAACTCCTCGGATGAATTCAAATATTTAAAAATATTTCCGTAAATTTCAATTATTTTTCCTAAAATTTTAAATCATTTCCTCGTATGAATTCAAATATTTTAAAATATTTCCATAAATTTCAATTATTTCCTAAAATTTTAATAAGTTCTTCGAAACAATTCAACTATTTTTATAAATACTAAAATTCTTTGCAGGAATTAAATATTTTTTAATCCAACTTAAATAAAATTACACGAAAGAATTTAATTATTTAAAAAAATTTCCGTAAAATTCAATTTCAACAAGAATTTAAACTTCTCTAAAAATAATTCAATTATTCTCAAAATATTTTTAAAAAATTCTATATAAAAATTAAATTACTTTTAATGCAATGTTTAAATATATTCGTAAAAAAATTGAAAGAATTCAATTATTTTTAAAAAAATAATAATATTCTTATGATGAATTCAATTATTCTGAATATAGTACTTAATTTTAATAAAATTCTTTTAAAAAATTCAAATATTTTCGAAACAACTTTAATTGAGCCCCAGCAAAGTTAGTCCCACATTTTTTCATAGTTTTAAATTTATTTTTGAACTTTAATTGAATTTTACGAAAAAATTTAATTATTTTTAAATATTTCTATAAAATTCTTCATAACAATTTAATTATTTCCTAAAATTTTAATAAATTCTTCGAAACATTTCAATTATTATTATAAATTGTAAAATTCTTCGCAATAATTCAATTATTTTTATAAATAGTCAAATCCTTTGCAGAAATTCAATTCTCTTCAAAACAATTTTAATAGAATTCGTGAAAAGAATTTAAATTTTCAAATATTAACATAAAATTCATATATTTTCCTAAAATTTTAATAAATTCTTCGAAACATTTCAATTATTATTATAAATTGTAAAATTCTTCGCAATAATTCAATTATTTTTATAAATAGTCAAATCCTTTGCAGAAATTCAATTCTCTTCAAAACAATTTTAATAGAATTCGTGAAAAGAATTTAAATTTTCAAATATTAACATAAAATTCATATATTTTCTAAAATTTTAATAAATTCTTCGGAACAATTCAATTATTTTATAATTAGTAAAATTCTTCGCAAAAATGAAATTATTTTCAATACAATTTTTAATGAACTTCTTCATAAAATTCAATTACATTTAAAATTTTCAATTAAAATTATTAAAGAAACTCCATTAGTTAAAAAAAAATTCAAAGAAATTCTTCAAAAGAATTTAATTAGGATTTTAAAAAATTTTAATAAAATTCTTCCCGAGAATTCAGTTATTTTCCTAAACAATAATATTTGCTATTTTGTTTATTATTTTATTAAGAGTTTATTTTTCCTGAAATTTATTATTTTTTTATTATTATTATTATTATTATTATTATTTATTTTTTTATTTTTTTATTTTTTTTTTTATTATTTTTTTTTATTTTTTTTATTATTTTTATTTTTTTAATTAAGAAATTAAATTTTGTAATATAATAACATTATTATTATTATTAATATATAAATCGCTGCACACTTGAAGTTAAAATTTTTTATTCATTTTATTAATTATCTTAAAAAATGCGATTTTTAGTTTCGCAGGTCAGGAAAAGTAAATAAAAGTAAAAAAAAAATCGAGTTTGAAAATTTTCGGTAAAACAAATTCTTCTATGAGGAAGCAATAGTAATAATAAAAAGTATACAAAGAATAATAATAAAAAAAATACTTGCATCTTTTGTTATCATAAACATACATATATAGATAATTATGATGACTTAAAAGATGAAAAAAAAATTTTTTATTATATTTTATTTACTCTAAGTTTTTTTTTCTCTCTCTCCTAATAGACTGACATATTAATCATATTATTGATAAATAATTCACGCCGCTTGAGCGTGAATGTAAAATTTACAGCTGTGCGCTAATCAGAACTTTGCTCCTGCTTTTAAACCAGATGCTTGATTCACACATTATATGTGTACATATATATTGACAAAGCTTGATTGTTGTTTTGAGCCTTTTTATCGTTTTAGGAAAACAACGCAAAATAACACACACACTTCGTACATTAACCTTATTTTTAGTGGCAAAATGATAAAACTTTTAAATGTCGTGTGTGTAAATTTTTTTTTCTTTATATATTTTCGTTTATCGCAAATATTCTCTGACAAAAAAAATTTATATTTCACTGAAATGAGTAAACAAGACATTTTTTTTTGTTTTTAGCTCTATTTTTATAGTTTCAAAATTTAGATTTTAATAATATTTCTTATTATTTAAATTTGTATATTGAACGAGAATTATTCACTGTGTCAATAATTTATTTGAAACTGACAAAATTTATCTTCTGTGTTTGTTAAGTTGAATAATAATATTAAAAAATAGTTGAACGCGCAATAGGTATTAATAGTAATTACAATTTTATAATTTGTGGAATTTTTACTATTTATATATTATATTTTTTTATTTACTTTTTGAATTTATTTTTTTATTTATTTATTTTTTTATTTATTAATTATTAATTATTAATTATTTATTTATTTTTATTTAATATTATTTATTCTTTGCCTTTGTTTTTTTATATTTATTTTCTTGTAATTATTTTTTTGTATTTATTTTTATTATATTTTTTGTATTTATTTTTATTATATTTTTGTATTTATTTTTATTAGATTTTTTGTATTTTTTTTTTTTTTTTTTATTATTTCTAAGGCATTTCTTTTAGTGCGCATTTTATAAGATTAAAGTAATTCAAATCGAATGGATTTTATTCGTTTATCAGAATAAATTCCTTTTGTTGAAACGAATTGCAAATTTTTTTTTATCGCAACAAAATATTTGCTGGCAAATTGTACATGAAACGGTAAAATAATATTTTTATACGCCTATATGTATGTTATAAAAATTTGTCATAAATATTGAAAAGAAATTTCAAAGAAATATTTGTACAAAATCCCATTATAGAAGAAATATTTAATAACTACGTTCTTAAAAAAATGTTTAATGGAATTTAGATAATTAAATTCTATTGACTCAAAGAATATTATATTAGCATAATTTTAATTTAAATTGCTCGAAATATTGCTCTTAAAATATTTGCCATAATGTTTACGTAATATTTTCCAATAAACGATTAAAAAATTTTATGAATATTATTATTATTATTAATATTATATTATCGACTTTTAAAAAATTTTAAATCAAAATAGAAAAATTGTTGCTTTTTTATCGTTTGAATAAAAAAAAAATTTTAAGTCTAGAAAAAATTGCACAATTTTTGCTCGTCGTAATTTATTATTCAATGCACGATGGAAAATTACGTCATTTTGAATTCATTCAGCTTCGATTCATTATAGATCGATGATATTCACATAATTCCAAATAAATGACTTTTCTATGTACAATTTAAGACGAACTTATAAATTAAATTGAATTTATCCTTTTAAAAATTAAAAATTATTTATTTTCTTGTGTCATTAAAAATTTATTCGCATCATTCCAAGTAGATAATTGCCATTATTTAATTATTGTAATTGTTCTTTATTATAATTATTTTTTAATTGCAATTATCCTTTATTGTAATTATTTTTTATTATAATCATTTTTTACTGTAATTATTCTTTATTGTAATTTTTCTTTAATGCAATTTTTCTTTATTGCAATTTTTTTCAATATAGTAATTAGATTATAGTAATTAGATGAAAATCTAATTTGAAAAAAGAAAAAAAGAGAATGCAATAAAGATACGTTTAAAAAATTGCAAAATTTACTAATTATATTTTTGTAATGAAATAAAAATTGACAGTGTTTGTAATTTTATTTAAACAGATTAATAATTTTCTTATCGTGAAAAGAAAGTGAAGTTGGAAGTTGAGAAAAAGGAAAAAAATTTAAAAATGCTTTGGCTAGCTAAAAAATACAAATGATAAGCCATGATAATGTGAATATTGACAATGTTTCCGTTGCATGGATTTTTTTTAATCTACCCAACTAATCATGACCCAATGATCTTTAACATTGACTTCTTCTTTCTTCTCCGGGTCATAAACGAGTCAAGACAAACATCTTCATTTATTTAATAGTCCGAAAAATATAGAAGTATTTTGTTTACAAAAATAAGGATCACAGTGTTTTTTATTTAATGAAAATTTTTCACTGTAATTTTGACTGTAATTTTTCTATAATTTTCATTGCAAAATTTTCTACAGTTTTTTCATAATTTTCACTTAAAAATTTTCCTACAATTTTCCCTAGAAATTTTCCTATAATGTTCACTAGGAATTTTTCTTTATTTCGACTTTAAAGATTTCTATATTTTTACTAGAAATTTTTCTAACGATTTTCGCTGTAAATTTCCTTGGAAATTTTACTAGAAATTTTACTGAGTTTTAACTAGAAATTTTTCTTATAATTTTCACCAGAATTTTTTTACGATTTTCAGTACAAATTTTCCTGCAATTTTTAGTAGAAAGATTCCTAAATTTTGTTTTACAAATTTTCTTCTATTTTCACTATAAAATTTTTTATGTTTTTACTAGAAATTTTCCAGTGATTATCACTGTAAATTTCCATGTAATTTTTACTAAAAATTTTTCTGGGTTACTATAAATTTTCTCTTAACTTTCACTACAAATTTTCTTCTATTTTCACCATACAATTTTCTATATTTTTACTAAAATTTACCAATGATTGTCAACGTAAATTTTCTTGTAATTTTTACTAGAAATTTTTTAATGATTATCACTGTAAATTTTCTTGTAATTTTTACTACAAATTTTACTGTGTTATTATAAATTTTCTTATAATATTCACTACAAGTTTTCCACCAATTTTTAGTAGAAAGATTCCTATAATTTTTACTAGAAATTTTCTTCTATTTACGCTACAAATTTTTCTATATTTTTACTAAAAATTTTTCAATGATTATCACTGTAAATTTCTTTTTAATTTTTACTAAAAATTTTTCAATGATTATCACTGTAAATTTCCTTGTAATTTTTACTAGAAATTTGACTGTGTTACTATAAATTTTCTCATCATTTCCACTACAAGTTTTCCTACAATTTTCAGTAGAAAGATTCACATAATTTTTACTAGAAAATTTTCTTCTATTGTCAATAGAAAATTTCTTAATTTTTACTACAAATTTTTCAATAATTATCACTGTAAATGTCCTGCAATTTTTACTACAAATTTTATTGTGTTTCAACTATAAATTTTCTTATAATTTTCACTACAAGTTTTCCTACAATTTTCAGTAGAAATATTCCTATAATATTTATTAGAAATTTTCTTCTATTTTCACTATAAAATTTTTTATATTTTTAGTCGAAATTTTTCCATTGTTTCAACTCTAAATTATTGTTACTAAAATTTTCACTATGATTTAATTGGAGGAATTTGTAAGATTTTTTTGCATTAAATTTTATAATTTATTATTAATATTATATTACTAATATTTTATTTAATATACGTAGTATTAATTCCTTAAGTAAATAATATAATAATAAAATAATAATTTTCTCTTTATTAAAATTCAAATGAAATTGCAAAGTTACGAAAAGTCTACGCCAATGTGAATTGGAGTTTATAGAGAGACACGCTCCTAAGGATCGCTGAACTAAAATGAAAAA
The DNA here is from genome assembly GCA_032872505.1 of Leptopilina syphax. Lineage (NCBI taxonomy): Eukaryota > Metazoa > Arthropoda > Insecta > Hymenoptera > Figitidae > Leptopilina > Leptopilina syphax. Next base: position 10,541 of record JAVJHT010000019.1, read on the forward strand.
GGAGAGAAAAAAATGAAAGAAGGCGCATTATCCTTGAAGAAGGAAATTAAAATCTCGCCTTTTTCCCTTCTTTTTTTTTTAAACGATGAAAGATATATAATTGGCTGTTAGAAACATCTGGGAAATAAAATTGTACATGCCAAATGGAGGTCGAAAAGCTTTGCGCAGACATTACGGCACCATAACAGAAAACAGAGTCATATACGTTATCTAATCGGATTCCCGCGGAATTCGTGGAAAATTGTGTGTGACCGTACATTACGAATGATTACGTTGATGCATGCAAATTGCAATTCCGTGTGTTGCACTCTATATATACATGTTGAAAATTTTATCATACTCATTACAACATTAATTATTTCTGCCTGCACAATTTTAAAATCGTAGATTAAAAAAAAAGTAAACGAATTTATTTTTTTCTGACGCAAAGAACAAGTGGAAATGGTAAAAGTTCATTTTTAAATCAATAAAAATTATTCACTCATTTGTTAACTTTCGGCTAGTTAATTAAAATATTATTTATAAAAAATAAATTAACAGAAAAATTAAAATTTCAAAGAGAAAAATTAACGGCAAAATTCAATTTCAAAGAAAAAAATTAACGTAAAAAATATTATAAAAAAAATTGACAATTATAATTTGTATTGTTTTCTCTAAATTCAAAATCAAAAAGTCAGTCACAATTAGTAAATTTTACTAACAAGTAATAATTTCTACTAAATTATTAGTTGATTTTATACTAATTCAAAAAGAAACAGTCAATCACTAATATAAATTAGTAAACATTTTGCTTATTTAAATTCAGAGAGTTTGTATTAAATTGTAAATAAATAAATAAAAATATTTCAAAATTAAAAAAAAATTTAGAAAGAAATAATTTTTCTACAACTTTTAAGTTGTATTCGAAATAATTCGATCATGAAAACAAAAAAATCCAAATGGTATTAATTTTTTTTTTTTTTTGAATAAATTTAATGGACGAATGATAAAATTTATTGACGCTCCAACAAAGAGAGAGAGAGGGGGAGGGAGAAAGAGAGAGAGATATGATTTATAGAAATGAGGTTACAATAACATCGAAAAAGAGATGATCTTTTGAAGAAGACTCTTGAGAGTGATAAAAAACTTAGGAGATTGTGTGTAGAGTGAAAGAAAATCTAACAAATGCCAGACACGATGGCACCGCGAGCGACGAAGTGAGGCAAGACGAATACAAAACTCGATGCGCGTTATATAATCGACTCAATGTGCTTGTGAGGAGGCATCGACGATATATATATAATAATTTAGAAACCGGTTATAAGGGCGTAGACGTTGCATCGGATTCGGGCTAATTGTCCACAAACTTACAGCATGATTGACACATGCTTTTAAGCTCGTATATTATATTCGATAAACGGATTATCGGTTATTTGCACCTAAAGATATTTACAGCGACTGACGAAACAGTGATAAATTATTACTATATATACTTTTTAGTTGTTTCAATTGTTCGTTATTTTAAGTAGAAAATAAATATTTATTTTCTTTTCAGTATTCTAATTATTATTTATTATTATTTATTATTATTATTATTATTATTATTATTATTATTATTATTTTTAATAACTAATATGCATTATTTTATATTGCTATTATATGCAACGTTTAATAATAATAACAATCATTATTTAAAGCTATCAACGTTCTGAACTACAATTAAATGAAGATATCAACGTTTTAAACTACTTTAGGTTTTCTATTTTTTATTTGTATTACGTTTAAAATTACCAAAGATTTTAGTTATTAACCATTAAAACTACGATTATTTGAAGCTATAAACGTTTAAGACTCATTTTTTGGAGGTACAATTAATTAAAGTTATCAACGTTTTAAACTACCATTAATTAAAATTATCAACGTTTAAAACTACAATTAATTACTCTTAGCAACGTTTTGAACTACTATTAATTAAAATTATCAACGTTTAAAACTACAAATAATTACTGTTAACAACGTTTTGAACTACCATTAATTAAAGTTGTCAACGTTCTAATCAACCATTAATTGAAGTCAGCAACGTTTTAAACTACCATTAATTAAATATATAAACGTTTTAAACTACAATTAATTACTCTTAGCAACGTTTTGAACTACTATTAATTAGTGTTAACAACGTTCTAATTAACCATTAATTAAAGTCAGAAAAGTTTTAAACTACCATTAATTTAAGTTTTCTGTTCTTCATTTAAATTTCGTTAAAAACGACCGATGATTTTAGTTATTAACCATTAAAACTACCATTATTTGTAGATCAACGTTTAAAATTGACAAAATTTGAAGCTATCATTATTATGAAGTAATCAACGTTTTGAACTACCATTAATTGAAATTATCAACGTTTAAAACTACCCACAATTCTCTTTAGTTATCAACCATTGAAACTACTATTATTTGTAGCTATCAACGTTTAAAACTGTGAATTTTTAGAGTTATCATTATTTGAAGCTGTCAACGTTTAAAATTGTCAATATTTGAAGCTATCATTATTTGAACTAATGAACGTTTTGAACTACTGTTAATTAAAATTATCAACGTTTAAAACTACAAATAATTACTCATAACAACGTTTTAAACTACCATTAATTTAAGTCTTCTGTTCTTCATTTAAATTTCGTTTAAAACGACCGAAGATTTTAGTTATTTTAATCATTAAAACTATCATTATTTGAAGCTATCAACGTTTAAAATTGTCAATATTTAAAGCTATCATTATTTAAACTAATGAACGTTTAGAACTACCATTAATTAAAGTTATCATCGTTTTGACCTAACATTAATTAAAGTTTTCTTTTCTTTATTTAATTTACGTTTAAGGATATGGAAGATTTTAGATATTAACCATTAAAACTACGATTATTTTGAAGCTATCAACGTTTAAGACTTTTAATATAAAATAACTATCATTAATTAAAGTTATCAACGTTTTGCACTACAATTATGTTGATAACTTCAATTAATGGTAGTTTAAAACGTTGATAACGTCAATTTATGGTATAGTTGCAAACGTTGATAACTTCAATTTATGGTAGTTGAAAACGTAGATAACTTCAATATGGTATTAAACTACAATTATGATGTTGATAACTTTAATTAAAAGTTGTTTAAAACGTTGATAACTTCAATGAATGGTATTTTAAAACGTTGGTAACTTCAATTAATGGTAGCTTAAAACGTTGATAACCAAACTGAAGTTTTTTTTTGTTAATCTTAATTACGCTAAAAATTAAAAATTTTTTTATTATTAACCATTGATACTACCATTGTTTGAAGCCATAAACGTTTAATAATATTTGGATAATATTTGGTGCTACTATTATTTAAATTTATCAACGTTTTTAACTACCACCAATTGAAGTTTTAAAATATAAAATATAAATATTATAATTGATTTATATTAAATTAAATTAATTTCATTTTAATTTAATTTACAAAAATTTACAGTTAAAATTAAAATATTAAAAGTCTACTATTATTTAAGTAATGATTATTATCAACGCCTTTTAAATTATCAACGTTCGGAACTGTCAATATTTTCGGAGCTACCATCATTAAACGTTTCGAACTTCGAGGCTACTATTTTTTCGTCATTAATATCAGAAACTTTCATAAATATGAAGAAATATCATAAACTGAAGTTATCAATAAAATTTATCATATTTTGATAAGAAACCTTGACTTTCAGATAAGAGTTCAGTGTTTGGTAAACAAAGCTATCGAGAGTACATATGATACATGTAAAGATGTTCAAATTGACGATTGATTAACTTCAAATGATAAAAAATGTGACGTTTTATCGACTGAGATGATTTTTTCATTGAAAATCTTGATATCGAAAATATATAAAAATTGACGGGGAAAAAAAAAATAAAAACTATAATGAGTCTTTCAATGTGATTTCACTGATTTTTATTATTTGATTTGATTCGTATATTTCTTCGTTTTTATTTGTAGAAAAAAAATATCAGTAGTTACTTTATATTTACGATAATATAAATTGAGATTTATTTGAAGTAGTAGAATTTTTTTCCTCAATTTTTTTTGAATAGAGAATTTAGTTTATTTATTTTTTATTTTATCAATATTTATATATAGTTAGAAAAAATTGCAATATTCAGAGTATGGAAATTTATTTAAATTTAGTTAATAAAAGGATATTTTCAAGGGAGTTGTATTTTTATTATACATCTTTTTTATTGATATATTTTAATGTTTATTAAAAATAAAAATGTTTTTGATTTTTTTTATACAAAAAATATTAATTTGATACAAATAAATATTTTTTTGATACAAAGAAATATTAATTTGATGCAAATAAATATTTGTTTGATACAGAGAAATATTAACTTGATACAAATAAATATTTTTTTTATACAAAAAATATTAATTTGATAAAAATAAATATTTGTTTGATACAAAAAATATTATTTTGATACAAATAAATATTTGCCTTAGACAAATAAATATTTTTTTGACACTAAAAATTATTTATTTGATAATAGACTAATAATCGCTTATTTGAATCAAATAAATTTTGCAAAAAAAAAATTGTAAATAATAAAAAAAATATATTTGCAAAAAGAAAAATGCAATATTGAACCAAAGAAATTTTTCCTAATTAACTATGAACATAATTAAGAGACTTTTATTTTCACTATTTTCCAAAGAAAAAAAGCGATACTAATGAAAGCAATTTAATCTTTTTGTTACAGGTGAGTCAAAAATTCGTTGTATTCGAAAATCATTGTATAAATTCAAGGTCCCTTGAGAAGACAAGAGTGTATCAACTGAGTCACGTGAGGAATCTTAATTTATAATAACAATAATTATCGCAGCTGTTATTTTTTCAAAAAAAAAAAAATTTTTTTTTTCACTCGAGTCATGTCTGCGGTAATTTTAGATATATTTAACATTTAATATTAATAATTCAATGTTGTGATAGATGCGTGATAAATTCAAAGTTTAGTTTTTGACTGACAGTAGATAAGAAATGTGTTGGTCAGACACGTCGAAAAAAAAATTGTTACAAGGTTTTTCTTTCTAATATAGTGCATTGTTTTTTATGATTTCTTTTTTGTTTTTCTAGAATTTTTATATTATTTTGCAAGAATATTCGTGTTTTCGTTTTTTTTTCTGTAAATTTATATAATTTCCATTGTTTATTCCCGTTTTTTAATCACGACTGACTGTAAAATACATGTTCTTATCGCAAAATGCCTAAGCTGATAAAGGGGCTCAACTCATGTGAGCATTACTAAGCTAGTTGTGTATTGTGTCTTAAAATATTCAATTCGAGTTATCAATTTTTTTTTCTTTTTTTCAAAAGTAATTTTGGTATTTTTTCGGTTATTTTCATTTAAAAAAAAATTTTTTTCTCAAGTTTCTTTAAATAATTTTTTTGTAATTGACTCGTAAAACTTGTGATATTAGAGCTCAAGTCTAAACATTTTTTTTAGAATTTTATTTTTTACAAAATTTAAATTCTCAATTTAAAAAAATTCTAATTTATTGAAAATTAGTTAAAATAACTTTTTTGAAAGCAAATAATAATAATAGTAATAATTAAATAAAAGATCTTTAAATATTATTTGGCATAATGGCGTGAGCCATTAGGTCAATTAATATTTAAAGATCTTTTATTTAATTATTATTGAATAAATTATAATATAATTGACACTAAAATGAAAAATTCCAGAAAAAATAATATAATAAAAAAATTTAATTTTAATAAAATAATAAATATTCAAATTATTAATAAAATTAAGAAGTAAATGAAAATTTTAGCTTTAACACTGCAGCGTTTTTTTCTATTTTTTTACTATCGCATTTTTCTTCGTAGTTTTTTTTAAATTTATATAAATGTTTCGAAATAACTAAATACCTATATTTCCTGTTAGAATAACGAAAAAAGGATAGAAATAATTTTAGAAAAAATTTTAATTACTGTTATTGGGGCAAAAAAAAATTTATTTTTATATATATTTTGGTTATTTTTGTTGTCAGTTAAGAGACAGGAGACAATAAAAAAAAGAAGAAAAAAAAGGAAAATAAAATTTAGAATGCGAACGTTGCGTTACGCTAATGTGGCTTTGTAACCTTGACATTGTCCCCCGTTGCCCCGTGTCCCAGTGGACAATCTGCTTATGTAATTTTTCTGCTATAGGGGACCAGTCACGTGCTAAGATCGTACATGCTAATGTTCTCGGTTGTTCACAGAAATTTTTTTTTTCCTGCATTTTTAAAGCTTCCTTATGTCCTACAATATTGGCAACAGGTTGTTACAAACTAAAGCTCGAAACATTGATTTTTCTTTCTTTTATCTTGCAATTTCTTCTTTTGCAATTAAAATATTGTTGCACATTTTTTTATTTAATTTCTAATTTTTAATATTTTTTAAATTTTTATCACATTTTTATATTTCTATTAGTGAAGAAAAGAAAATATAATTATAATTATTAATAGGAATTAAGGACTGTGTTACAGTTATAAAGAAATAAATTAATTAGTAAATAAATATAAATAATATAATTAATATTCGCCCAGAGAAAAATTTTATTTCAACTAAATATATAATATATTTGAGTTAAATAAAAGAAAATTTTACTCAAAGTCTACTAAATTGTTTATTTGGTTCAAATAAAATTTTATTCGACACAAATAAAATTTTTATTTGAATAACATTTTTATTTGTTGAATAAAAATTTTTATTTGAACCAAATTATAAAATTTATTTGAGTGAAATAAAAATATATTTTACTGAACCCTACTAAATTGTTGATTTGGTTAAAATAAAAATTCTTTTCCGACACAAATAAAATTTTTATTTAAATAATATTTTTATTTGTCGAATAAAAAATTTTATTCAAGACAAATAAAATTTTTATTTGCGAATAAAATTTTTATTTGTCGAATTAAAAATTTTATTCGACACAACTAAAATTTTTATTTGGACCAAATTCAATTTTATTTACAATTTTATTTGAACCAAATAAAAAGTCTAGCTGGCTCTGAGACAAATTTCTCTTTTTTTCTAGATGTAAATATTAATGTAAACTTATAAAAGTTTTACAAAATTTTTTTAAATTTCTAAACAAACGTGGACCGTTCCTTTTTCTTGTATTTATTTACTTATTTATTTATTTTTCTTGAAATGTCCTGAAAAATTCAAAGTACGAACTATTGTGCATGATACGATTTTGGAGAATTGAAATTTACATATACTATTTTTAATGAACGATTCATGGAAAAGTTCGCGAACAAAATGACGCTTTCTTTATTGAGGTCACACGAAGCTTTTGCAGTGTATCTTTGTCAGCAAGTTTTAATGTATTTGAACTTAGTTCATTGGCCCCGCAAGAAAATCTTTATACTTTTGTTGTAGACTCAAAATAGATAAAGTCAGGGGGTGTTTACACAAGCTCCTGTTACAAATAGATGATAGGCAAAAATCGAATATAATTAAATTTTCATGCTTCAATTTTACAACTTTGCTTTTTGAAGATTTTGTTTACATTTTTTTTTGGGGCCAAAGAAATAAATTCTTTTTAACTGCTAATAAAAAATGTAAACAATTTTCTCAAGAAAAAATTAAAAAATGTAATTAAAGAAATAGTCCTATTTCGTTAGGAATTATTATTTCAATTACTTTTTATTATTTTTAACGAAATTATTATATTTTTAATGCTAGAACTATTTTTTCCTCAATTTTTTCTAACGTTAATTAATTTCTAACGTTTTTAGAAATTTCTCTCTTTTCGTCGTTTTATTTTCATTTTTTAAATTAATATATTAATTAAAAAAATTTTTAATTAATAATAAATAATAAAAATAATAAATAAATAATTTTAATAATTTTAATTTTTTTTGTTTTTAATTAAAAATAAAATTAGTTAAATATTAATAATTTAGATAATTTATTAAATAAATATTAATTAATTTTTAATAAATATTAATAATTTATATTAATTAAAAAATTCACTGATTGTGTAAAATTAATAATGTAAAGTAAAATTTATTTCGTTTGAAATGATAATAATTGTGCGAGTAAATTATGGGCCTGTATAAGGAATGATGAAATTATAATTTATGCATAATACAATTAATATATTGTCACGGATATTTGTTGCATTTAAGATCACGCACTATTATTTTATTTACACGCTCAAGGCCAGCAAAAGCAATCGAGTGAATTTTATATTATGAGTCATTAGAGACCTTGAAATATGCGCAAATGCATCATTCTTTAAGTGATAACTTTATTTTGTAGCAAAAAAAGAAAAAGAAAAATCGATTATAGATGAGTTTTTCCAATTTGATTCCCAACACTTTTTTCTAACTCGCGTGAATGAGTTAATTAACAAATTACCCTTCTTATCAGGAAGACATTAATCTTGTTTGAGTGAAATTCTTCTTTTTTTTCTATCAAAGAAAAGAAAAGTCTTTTATCGTAATTGGATTTTTTTTCCTGTTTTCTAATTTTCTAATTTTTTCTATGCTTCTAATCATTTTATTTTATATTTATTCATCGTATTTATATTTTTTCTGATATTTCAATTTTTTTGTTTGCAAAATGAAAAGTTATTAATATTTTAAAAAATTGAATTAAAATTTTCGAAACCAAATATTAATAATAATAATTAAAGAAAAGATCTTTAAATATTAATTGGCCTAATGGCTGACGCCAGTAGACCAAATAATATTTAAAGATCTTTTATTTAATTATCATTACTGAATATTTGATAATATAATTAAAACTGAAATTAAAAATTACGGAAAAAATAAAATAAATAAAAAATAAAAACTTGAATAAAATAATAAATATATTTTATTTATATTTATTTCTATTTTTTGTATTATCGCACTTTTGTATTTTTCACAGTCATTTTTTAAAAATTTATATAAAAGTTTCAAAGTAAATAAATTTATTTTCTGATAGGTAAACGAAAAAAGTAGTAAATTGAAAATTCGAAGCAAAATGCGGAGAATATTCCGGAACAGAAATTGGCCCAATTCTTCTTTGCACTTGAAAGAAATTTTAAGACAAACTTCAAAGTTTTTTCTCAGTGGTAAAAATTCAAATTTGAATTTGTGACGCTCTTCAAAAAAAGATATCTAAGAAGCAAACAATTTTACAGTGTTGCCACAAAAATTTAGTTTTGTTTTTTCCTAACTTTTCCTTGATTTCCAGAGGAAATTTTGACTCGAAGTGATTGACTTCTTCATGGTTTTATAATAATTAAATATTAAAAATTATCCAGTAATAAAATTATTATTTTATATAAAAATATTGTTACTCTAACTTCTTCGAAATTATTGTCATCATTTAAATTCAATTAATATTTTCTAGAATTTTTAACTACAATTCTTCCTTAAGTTAATTATTTGTTAAAAGTACGAAAAATTTAAAATTCCAAAGATTTCAATTTGAAACTTTTTTAAAAATCAATTATTTCTAAACATTCATGCTTTAATGCTTTTAATATTAAAATTATTATCCAAAATTTTAACCGTAATTAATTTTGAAATAAATTTTTATTAGAAAATTCTACGAGAATTCAATTATTCAAATACAAAACTAAATAATTTAATGAATCGTTGAATGTTTCTTAAAATTGAATTTTTATGAAGAATTTTATTAACAACTTTTCAAAATAATTAATTTCTTTTAAGGAATTTAATTAAAATTTTACAGAAATTTATTGAATTTAAGAATTTTATTACAATTTTTGAAAATAATTGAAAACTTTTGAAGAATTTTATTAAAATTTTTAAAAATAGATGAATTCATGAGGAGAATTTAATTAATAATTTATGAAAATAATTGAATTCATGCGAAGAATTTTATTAAATTACGCATAAAATAATTGAAATTTTGACAAGAATTATATTAAAACTTTTGAAAATAATTGACTTCTTGAGAAGAATTTCGAAACATATTTATAAAAATAACTTAATTCTTGACGAGAATTTTTCAAAAATGTTAAAAATAATTTAATTTTCGCAAAGTATTTTATTACTCTTCAAAAGAATTGAATTCTCGTGATGAATTTTGTTATTTATCAAAATAATTGAATTTTGGAAAAGAATTTTATTAAGATTCCTTATAAAATAATTGATTTTTTTGGGAAGAATTTTCTTGTTTATCAAGATAATTGAATTCTTTTGCAGAATTGTATTATTTATGAAAATAATTGAATTCTTGCCAAGAATTTTATAGAAATTTTTTTAAATAATTGAATTCCTTAGAAAAATTTGATTATTTGTGGAAAATAAATAAATAATTGATTTTCTGCGACGAATTAAAAGTTTTTTATGAAAATATTTGAATTATTGTAACGAATTTTATTATTTTATTGAATAATTAAACGTTTTTTAAAATTGAATTCTTTTGGCAAGTTTTAATAAAATTTTTAAGAATATTTGCATTTTTCGAGGAATTTATTTGAAATTGTATTAAAAATATTTAAAATTCTGCGATGAAAATAATTGAATTCTTAAATGAAATTTTATTATTTATGAAAATAATTGATAAATAATTTTAATAAATTTTATGAAAATAGTAATTATTGAAAATTATTGAATTGCAAAAAATTATTGAAACTAATTGAAATGTTGCAAAGAATTTTATTTCAATTTTTAAAAATAATTGAATTTTTGGCGAAAGATTATGTTATTTATAAAGATAATTGAATTCTTGACGAGATATTCGTTAAAATTTTAAAAAAAATTGAATTTCTTCGAATAATTTTATTACTTTTGAAAATAATTGAATTCTTGTGATGAATATTGTTATTTATGAAAATAATTGAATTTTGCAGAGATTTTTATTAAAATTTCTAAAAATAATTGAATTTCTGTGAAGAATTTTGTTGTTTATCAAGATAATTGCGTTACAACTTTTGAAATAATTGAACAAATTTAAAAAGTTCATTGTGGTCTAAAATAAAAAAAAAATTTTTTCCAGTACTTTTAATAAAAATTCCGGATTTTTCCCTGATTTCCCTGACCAATTCTACTTTCCCTGACTTTAGCCTGAATTCCCTGATTTCCCTGACCTGTGGCAACCCTGTTTTAGGTTATGTTTATGATTTTAGGATTAAAGAAAATAAAAAGAGAATCAATTATTAAAAAAAAAATTATCGAACTTCCAGTCTTCGTTATGGAACCGAAATGTTTAAAATAAAAGATTTCAAATTTACATAATTAGAAAGGAATTTTTCGATATTTAAATTTAAGAAAAAAAAAACCTAAAATTCGTTTTCTTCTCATATAGCTTTCTTGAAAGCGTATCACATTTAATAAATAAAATTAAATATATAAAAAGGGCTTAAAAAAGGAATAAAAAGGCTTTAAAAAAAAGGTATAGTTGAGAAAAATTGCTAAAACTGAAAGCTGATTTCCTTGATAAATAAAAATATAATAGAAAAATTCAGAATTCTATCAGTGATCGATTGTATTAGAAAAGCGCTGGAGACTGTAGTGTCTCTCTCTCTCTACTCAAAAAACCTGTTTCTAACTACTTTTTTATAGGAATATATGTTTAAATACAAGTTAAAGAATGTGCAATCAGTGACCTAGAGTGTCTTGCCATGATCAAAGTAAGGTCAATCGAGAGATAACTTCTCTTCTGCACACTAACCGTCATTTAAACCATAAAGGATTTCTTTTCATTGTCGATAAAACCTTTTCATATTATTATTTTTTTTCCATCTTTTCTTTTTCTTTTAAAAAAAAAACTTTCAAAAAGTCTTCCGGGGAGTTATAAAATTTAAAAGGAAGAGAGAGAAGGGCACACGATCGAACTTGCGACCCAGTTTCAAGTTCAAATCCACACTTCTACTCGACCTCTGCATTTCCAGCATTTTATGACCTTATCTCTATCTCTCTATCTCTTTTCGTCTCTCTCGCATCAGGATGATCAATATTACGCCCCCACAATTTATCCTCATCTTAATCCTGTGACCTTGAAAAGATATTGGAAACTTTGTCATTGGACTAGTTTTCATCAGTTTCCGAAATTAAAATTAAAAAAAAAACAGTGTTTTCATTGCTCTTGTCTTTTTTTGTGGTGGCATTGTTATACAATTCTCAAATCTGTAATTAAAATTTAATATTGAACGATTTAAAAATCAAAATTTTTACTAATTATTCTATTATTTTGTTTTTGCAAGTGCAGAATATTGGGGAGGTATTATTTTAACACCAAAATGGATTAAAATAATCTGGATTAAATCCCTGATGGAGTTATAATCCGTCAAGGATTAAAATATTGCATATCGAAGGATTATATTTTCAAAATGATTTGGTTTTGATTTAGATGCATTTTTATCATGGGGAGAATTAATCCAAAAATTGATTAATTTAATTTTGTTGCTTTAATTTAAGCTTTTTAAGAACTCTTGGTTTACTGCGAAATTATTTGTTATTGAAAGAGAAAATCGGAAATTGTAGGTGAATTAAAAGATTCAAGGACGAACATTTTGAGATTCAAAATGGAGATGATATTCTCCACCTGAGAACGTCAAGGTCACCGCCAGATGTCAGTTTAGTTATTTCTTGAAATTTCTCCTGCCATCTGGTGGCGACCTTGGCGTTCTCAAGTGGAGAAATTCAACCATTTTGTTTCTCAAATTTTCAATTTTCGATTATTATTAATTGCATTTGAATAATAATAATAATAATAATTGTGAAAGCTTTCACAATTTTAATTAAAGGAAAAAATTTAAATTCTATAAAAAATTGTCCTTGGCAAACTAATTTCTAAGGATATCAAATTGAGACAAAAAAAATCAAAAGTGTTACGAAGCAACATTTTGATTCTTTTTTTTTTTTGTCTCAATTTGGTATTTTTAGAAAAATTGTGTCAACGTTCTTATGATTGTTAAACCAGACACAATTTTAAATTAGTGAAAAATATGTCCATTTTTAATTTTTTACATAAAGAGCAAAAATGTTGTTCGACAGAACAATTTTTTTTAAATGGCAAAAAATAAACAGAAAATTAATTAAATGAGAGGGAAAAGGAGAGAAAAGTAAAATTGTAAACAAAAATAATAGATAGGTATTAGAAGTGTTGTTGGGATTTAAAATTTTTGAAGGCAAGAGTCTTGATTCGTTTTGAAACGTGGCTGCAAATGGGTTAAATACTTTTTTTATCCGCTCTCTGCTTGAAAACAGGTTTTCAGCCTTCCATCGTGTGTTTGAAAACGAGTTTTTGGTCCTCAATGTTTGTCAGTAAAGGAGACAGATAATAGGGGAACGATTAAGGCGCGATAGTGTTTACATGATCTCAATTCAGGTGTGTTCAATATACAGTATATAAACATATATTTATATATTCACACATGTGTGTATAAATACATATACATTTCTCTCATTGTGTGACAGATTTTGACAAAGTGGCACCCGCTTGACCACTCGGTCCTCGTAATTTGGCACGTAACTGTCGTAATCGGAAAATAGTTATCGAAGCAGCAGGTTGAAGCATCTTACTCTCGAGAAGGTGATGAGGGAAGGGTTCCAATTGGCTTCTGTTCAACCCAATTCGTCATTCCAAACACGTTCCAATATTATATTATTCACGTGCAGTGTCCAATGCCTTCAAAAGGATTCACTTCATTCAATTCTTTACCTCTAATTTTGATTTCCGTTCTGATTTTTTTTTCTCTCCTTCTTCCTTCCAATTATTATTATTATTATTAAGAGGACAATTCTTAATTTTTAATTAATAATTCTATTTATTTATTTATTGAAATAAATTTTTATAATGTTATTTTTATAATTTAAGGTCCTTGAAAAAAATACCGAAATTATTTTTATAATGAAACTTATTTCGTTAAAAAAACTACTAATGGTACTATTTCCTAATTTGAGGTTATAAATATCATTTTATGTAGTAGAGAAATTAATTCTAAGACTGAAAAAGACCATAAAAAATAAAAATAGCAAATTAAAGTGAAGTAAATATTGAAATCCGTTTTTTAATAATTAACAAACTGTCTAGATTCAATGTCAGATTATAAATAATTGTAGAATTCTTGAAATTCAAAATGGAGATGATATTCTCCACCTGAGAACGTCAAGGTCACCGCCAGATGTCAGTTTAGTTGTTTCTTGGAATTTCTCCTGCCATCTAGTGGCGACCTTGACGTTCTCAAGTGGAGAAATCAAAGCAGCATTTTATCCCTCAAAACATTTTTTATAATTAATAAAATGCAAAAAATGTTATTGTAAAAATAATTTTAATTGTGTCTGTAATTTATTAATATTTAAAATTGATTTTCTAGATTTTAATATTTATAAATAAAGAAGATTAATTATATAAAATTTCCTTTACTGTAGATTAGAATTTGTTATATTCAAATTTTGATTGTTCTTAAAATTAAAAATACTTTTGTTTATTTATTTATAAAACAGTTTTACAATATTTTATAGTTTATTTAATTTATTATTATTTATTTTTAACTTTCTATTCACTTTTTTATTTTTTTGTAACTAATATTTATATTAGACATTTTATTTATATTAATATATTTATTTATATATTTTATTTATATTATTTTATTATTATTTATTATTAGAATAAAATAATAAATAAAATATAGAAAATAAAAATAATAAATAGAAAAACCAATAAATGGAATTTATTATTTAGAATTTAAATTTGTATAACTAATTTTAATTAATTGATTATAAAGTTTTTGAAAGTTTACATAAAACTTTGTCGGTTTTCCAATTGTAATTTTGTAATTTTAATTTTTTTTTTAAATTTTCTAATTTTTTTTTGTAACAGTATTTAAAATATAATAATTAGTAAAAACAAAGTTATTTAGAATAAAAATTTACATTTGCAAACTATGATTTTAATTAATTGAAAATCAAATTTTGTGAAGTTTACCATAAAACTTTGTAGGTTTTCAAATTGTAATTTTGTAATTTTAATCTTTTATTCAATTTTCTAATTTTTTTGTAATACTATTAAAAATATAATTGTTAAAAATAGTTATTTAGAATTAAAATTTACATTTGTAATATAAAATTATAATTTTAATTAATTGACAATTAAGTTCTGTAGTGTTTACTATAAAACTTTAAAAGTTTTCAAATTTAATTTTAAAATTTTAATCTTTTTTTAAATTTTCCAATTTTTTTTCCAATACCTATGTTGTTTTAAAAATATATTTAGTAAAAATAAAGTTATTTAAAATTAAAATTTACATCTGTAAAACTATAATTTTAATTAATTCATAAAATTTGTTAAAGTTTACTGTAAAATTCTGTTGGTTAAAGATTTTTTTATTTTAATTTTATGATTAAATTATTAAATTTCTTTTTTTTGTTTCAATTTTCTGATTTTATTTTTGTTGAAAACAGTTTAGAAAATATTTTCAGTAATTATAAATTATTAGTCTTGGGGGTAAAAATAATGGTTGTAATTTTTTCATTATTTGCAAATATGCCTGTAAAGTAATTCCAGTTTTCACGAACCTCCCAACATTTACGCAATATATAGTCGTTTTCAATCAATGGCGATTTACGCTGGTATATTAACCTTACGTAATTGTGAAAGGTTTTTAAAAGTATCACTCGCTTATGAAAGAGAACTTGAAAAATGCAGATTTTCAATCTGGATTCTGTTCTCAAATAATAAACAAATTTTACTATTAATTAAATTATTTATGAATTTGTTTAGAATAATAATTATTATTAGGAGAATATTTTTTTTTACTATATAATATAGAAAATAAACTTGTTAAAAAGAAAAATATAATATTTTTATAATTCTTTCAAATTCGCATATAAAATAGACGATAAAATAAAATTTATAAAATGTAATAAAAATGTAATAATTATATAATTAATAATATAATAATTATTTATACACAGCTTTTCTAAGGATATCAAATTGAGACAAAAAACGAATAAAAACCTTGCTTCGCAACATTTTTGATTCGTTTTTTGTCTCAATTTAATATCCTTAGAAAAACTGTGTAATTATTTCTGAATTTTTACATTAATTTTAATTAATTCTTTTTATTGCTTTCTTTGTTTTGAAAATATTTTTCTATATTATTTAATTCTGAATATTTAAAATTGTTATTTTAATTTATTCTTTTTAGTGTTTTTTTCTTCTAAAAATATTTTTTTCTGTTAATTATTTATGAGCTTTTAGAATAATAACTTCTATTTTCTTATTTTGATTGTTTTACTCTCGAAATATTTTTCTATATTACTTAATTATGAATATTTAAAATTATAATTTCGATTTATTCTTTTAAGTGTTTTTTCTATAATTTTATTTTTTCAATTGTTTTATTCTTAAAATATTTTTCTATATTACTTCATTATAAATATTTAAAATTATAATTTCTATTTATTCTTTTTAGTGGTTTTTCTATTCTAAAAATATTTTTCTCTGTTAATTATTGACGAGCATTTGAAATAATAAGTTTTTTTTTTCTTCTTTCAATCGTTTTATTCTCGAAATATTTTTCTATATTTAATTATGAATATTTAAAATTATAATTTCGATTTATTCTCTTTAATGGTTTTTTTATTTTAAAAATATTTTTCTCTCTTAATTATGAGGTATCTAAGATAACAATTTTAATTTATTCTTTTTATTGTTTTTTATTATGAAAATATATTTTCCTGTAGGTATTATTTAATTGTATGAATATTACAAATATTAGTTTTAGTTTATTTTTGTTATTATTTTTACTATTTTTTAGTATGAAGTTATGTTTCTATTAATGTATTTAAAAAAATATTTTTTTAATTTCAATTTAATAATTAATAATTTCATTCTTTTTGTATGAATTTAATTTTGTCGTTAATTGTACATAAGATAATTTGATTCAAAATTTTAAATAAAATAAAAAAAGTTAAATAAAAAAATAAACAGATCTAGTTCAAAAAAAGACGTAATAATTATTTTATTATTGATTTATTATTAATTATTGTTAAATATTATTAACTACGAATGAAGAATTCGAATTTATTGGCAATATTATAGTTAAATATTATTGTTATTATTATTAATATTGAAAATTTGAATTTTCTATTTTTTATTGATGATTAGGCAGAATTGAAAGAAAAATGGTTTTTGAAGAAAATAGAAGACTAGGAGTGCGGTTTTTTTTTCTTTTTTGCTGCCGTAGACGGCACGTCTCTCTTCAGAGTATATCTTCAGGTCGATCGTCCTCGGTCAATAGACCGATCTCGTCTGTTCACTCCAATAAGAACTGGGTTAAGTCGTGAACCCTGCGAGGGTTCCGTTGCACGCTCTCGTTCGAAAAGCAACGCGAAATTCCGCGAACTAAAAAGAGTTGCAGATGACAGCTAACTTTTAGAATTGGAACAGCCAGTCGTGTAGAATTCTGCAATTTATTTTAGAAGGACAACTTTTATATATATATATATTTATGTAACAACTTTGTAATGAAACCATTTTTTCCCAATTTTTCTTTTATTAAAACTAATCATATGGAAAAAAATTTTTTCATTTTTTATTTTCTTATTTTTCTTCATTCCCTGTTTATTTATTTCTACTTCTTTTTTCTTCATTTCTCACGATCCACAAGTTTTGAACTTTTAAATAAACGAACTGTTTTTTATTAAAAATATTTTCATTTACTGATTGCATCAAAAAATTGAAAAATTAATTTCAACATTTGGAAATTTTTTTTGAGTAAAAAAAATTTCTTTATTTCTCACGATCCACAAGTTTTGAACTTTTAAATAAACGAAATATTTTTTATTAAAAATATTTTCTTTTTTTTTTGGAGTAAAAATTCTATTTTATTTAAAAAATAAAAAAAGAGTCGAATTGAAATAAATGATAGAAATATTGTAAAAGTTGTAGAAATTTAACAGCCTAAATGGTTAATATCGAAACGAAATTAAACATTCATAAAATTTGTGTATATATCCGGTGAGTGTGAAAATAATTTTATATTTTGCGACTCTGGCGGAATTTTCCTAATTTCATTTTCTATTCCTAGATTTTCAAATTTCTGCATTTATTTTTCTTCTCTGGTATTTAGAAAACATATATAAACACAAGTAAGTGTGACGAATAGATAAAATTTCAGAGAGTGCGTCAAATATTTAATGATCCTGAAAAATTGCTTATAAAATTTATATTGTACGTTTTGTCAAAAACACACTAATAATGAGATTTTCACAAGATTTTCCACGTATTTTCCTATAAATAAATAAATATACAAATAATTAAAAGAGAAAAGCGCAAAAAAAATAGAATTAAACTAAATGCGATTTTTTAACTGCGAGTGAAATTAACAAAAGGTCGAGAAAAAGTAATAATAGTAAAAATTATAAATTTATTTTATAAATTTTTAATTATAACAATAGTGAGAAGAATAATAAGAAAATAATAAGTAATACTTGAAACTAAAATATTTTGAAATTCAAATTATTTCAAATTTATATTTAATTATTTCAAATAATTTTTTTAATTTGAATATTTTTAATTATAAAAATTATAAAAATGAAAAATTTCGACGAAATTTGCAATATTTTTTTTTTTTTGAACTATTTTATATAATTACTTTTTTTTTAAAAAAGTAAAATGAATGTTTGTGTAATATTAGAAGTAAATTCATACTTTGGAGTTGTTTAAATATATATATATATGACAGAAATTTAACAAGGGCGATATTCACCGCAACAATTTATTCAGATTGTTAATGCAGCGGATATAATTTCGACAGTTTTGCCAACTATACTTGAGAGTCAAGCGCATTTCGCAAGAAACACCTGCGAAACATTATCGTCCACATACCTTTATATATTTCTGGCATTTTATCAAACTTCTTCATCAGAATGGACAATTTTTTTATTATATACAAAATTTTATTCAGTTTTCGTTATCCTACTCGTAAAATTTAATATAAATAAAAGAAAAAATTCGTATTCTAGATGAATAAAGGGGAAAAGTTGAGATTTAGTAGAAAATTAATTACAATTTTTTAAATAATTTTTATATTCTAAAAGAAATCTAGTTTGGATTTTAAGTAGAAAAAGTACGTTTATAGACAGACGAGATTTTTTATATTACAAGTATAACTTTACTGCATGAACGATTTGTATTTAAATTTTTTATATTTATTTTTTTTCTAGTTTTTAAGTAGAAAAATACCTCTAAAGTCAGACGGGATTTTAATTAGATTTTTTTATTTATTTGTCTTGTTTTTTTTTTGTTTATTTTTTTATTCAGTTTTTGTCTAGTTTTTAAGTAGGCGAGTACTTCTAAAGTCAGACAAAATTTTGAGTTAAAAATGAAATTAAGTTATTATTTGTATTGAAACAATTTAAAAAGTTCAGTTTTATATTTTGAGTAGAAAAATTCCTTTAACGTCAGACGAAATCTCAAGTGAAAAATCTCATTTTACTTATTAATTTGTCATTAAAGAAAATTACATAATTGAGTTTCTGTAATTATTATTATTTCAATTCTATTTAACTTGTATTAGAATATGGTTTTTATTTTAAGTAGAGAAATAACTTTTTAGTCAGACAAAATTTTCCTTTTAAGTACGAACAATAATTTGTCTAAATAATTTGTACCTTAATTTTTTTTTTTTTATTAAATTTTTTTATAAAAATCTTTATAGTAATCAAGTCTTTAAGTAGAAAAGTACCTTTAACGTCAGACGAAACCTCAAGTAAAATTAATTATTAACTTAAATTTTTAAAAAAGAAATTTCAGAACTTGGTTACTGTAATTTTTATATATAAAAATTGTTCTTAATTTTGTAGAAATTGTAGAAAAAAAATCTAGGTTATATTTTAAGTAGAAAAATACCTCTTTAGTCAGCCGATATATCCCTTTTCAAGTACAACTTTGAATTATTTGCACGAAAAATTTGTATTTTGATATTTTTTTCTATTAAATTTTTGTATGATTATTAAGACTGTTTCTAAAAAATCTAGTCTAAAAAATAATTAACTATTTTTTTGGGAAAATTGGAATTTTTTGTAAATATATATATATAATAATCGAAAATCATTTTCTTAGCTTCTGTTGTTTTCCTTATGCCAAAAAGTTCTTAAATATCTTTATGCGTATTTGTTGCCAAGTTAATGATTTTACTATGTACGACACTTGTCACAATATTTCACCTAATTTATCAATCTTTAATTTTCTTTCTGTCAAAAATGAAGAAAATTCTTATAACTCACTGTGATTATATATATATAAATAGAAAATTTGACATTTACAAACGATTTTTTTTGTAATTTAATTAAGATTAATTAATTAACAATTTTTTTTACTATCAAAATTATTATTAATTTTATTATTATTAAAAATTTCTAGTCTTGATTTTAAGTAGTAAAGTACCTTTAAGGTCAGACGAATTACTTCAAGAATAATTTGATTGCAGGAACAAAATTTTTTTGTCCTGTTTTGCAAGTAGAAAAGTACGTAGAAAAAAATTATTATTTAACGAAAATAAATTAAATATAATAACAAAATAAGAATATAAATAATATCCAGATGAAAATTGCAGTTCCCAGAAAATTTTGCAACAATCTTTTGACGCACAAAGAAAATTATATATTTTTGGGTTAATGAAAGACTCTTGCAGACAGCGGGCTACTGACGCGTGACGAATATCTGACACGTTTATGAGATGAATCTTCGGATAAAAATAGAGAGTTTTCCCAGTAGAAGATTTTTTTTTGCTCCAAAGAGAAGAAAAAATTTTAATTTGTTTCACACATTGTGTGCCAAAAATTTGTAATTTTTAATATATATATATATATATACATGTATACGCATATATTAAAAATTTCAAGATCAAAATAATGCAAGTCTCATTTAGCCAGCTGCTTATCTATATGTTTTCTTTGGACATAGTCCCACATTGAATAAATATGATTCATGTGTACTTCCTTTCTGACTTATTCACCTCGTGACTTTCTCCAGATTTGCCCACGCGAATTATGTTTATATATAATCTCTTTCTCTCACTCATTATATATGAGAAAACTTTTTTTTTTTTTTTGAGTGTATAAATTTTAATTAAAAAAGGCCTATTAATCATGTTATTCACATTAATATTTGTTTTTATAATTTATTTTCTACTTTATTTTCCATTTTTTGCAATTTTAAGTTTTTACTTTACTTACTCTTTTTTACTATTTTATTTTTTACGTTATTTCCTATTTTTTTTAATTTTCTATTTTTTATTTTATTTCCATTTTTACTTTTCTATTTTCTACAATTTTACTGCTTTAATTTCTACTTTATTTTTCATTTAATTTTCCATTTTTTTTCTACTTTTATAGCATTTTCATCTTCTTTTTTACTATTTTATTTTTTACATTATTTCCTATTTTTTGTACTTTTATATTTTTTACTTTATTTACATTTTTGTACTTTTCTATTTTCTACTTTATTAAAATTTTTCTACTTTTCTATTTTTTTTTACTTTATTCACATTTTTCTACTTTTCTATTTTCTACAATTTTACTGTTTTATTTACTAATTTATTTTTTTATTCAATTTTCCAATTTTTTTTCTACTTCATTATGTATTTTCTTCCTCTTTTTTACTATTTTATTTTTTACATTATTTCCTACTTTTTTTACTTTTCTATTTTTTACTTTATTTACATTTTTCTACTTTTCTTTTTTCTACAATTTTACTAGTTTATTTAATACTTTATTTTTTATTTAATTTTCTATTTTCTGTTCTACTTTATTAAGTATTTTATAATTCCATTTTTTTTCCCTTATTCACTTTATTGACTATTTTCTTTTCACTTTATTTTCTAATAAATTTTCTATTTTTTCTACTTTAAATTATTTTTCTTTTCTATTAAAAAATTTTTTTTTTTGACTTTATTTCTTATTTTATTTTTCATATTTTTTTCCACTTTAATTTATAGAGTATTTTTTATTTTATTTTCTATTTTCTTCTCTACATTATTTTCTATTATATTTTCTATTTTCTTTTTACTTTATTTTCTAGTATAATTTCTAGTAAATTTTATATTTTTTCTATTTTCTTTTCTATTTTATTGCCCATTTTCTTTTCTACTTTGCTATATAGCATATCTTCCATTTTATTTTCTATTTTATTTTTTACGTTATTTCCTATCATTTTTAATTTTCTATTTTTAATTTTATTTCCATTTTTACTTTTCTATTTTCTACAATTTTACTGTTTTATTTATTACTTTATTTTTTATCTAATTTTCCATTTTTTTTCTACTTTTACAATATTTTCTTTCTCTTTTTTTACTATTTTTTACATTATTTTCTATTTTGTTTACTTTTCTATTTTTTACTTTATTTACATTTTTCTATTTTTCTATTTTCTACAATTTTTACTATTTTATTTACTACTTTATTTTTTTATTTAATTTTCTATTTTCTGTTCTACTTTAATAATAAGTATTTTATTTTCCATTTTTTTTACTTTATTGCCTATTTTCTTTTCCCTTTATTTTCTAGTAAATTTTCTATTTTCTCTTCTTTATTATTTTTCTTTTCTATTTAAAAATTTTTTTTTCTACTTTACCTTTCCTATTTTATTTTCCATATTCTTTTCTACATTATTTTTATTATATTTTCTAGTTTCCTTTTACTTTATTTTCTAGTATAATTTCTAGTAAATTTGATATTTTTTCTACTTTATTATCTATTTTATTGACTATTTTCTTTTCTACTTTATTTACTATTTAATTTTCAATTTTTTTGTAAAAAAAATGTGTACCAAATGTTTTGAAAAAAATATTGAAACATTTGACAGAAAAATTGTATTAATAATTAATTATTACTCTCAAATTTTTTTTAATTTTGTTAATTAATTGATCAATAATTAATCGATATTATAAAATAAAAAAGAGAAAAGAAAGTAGAATGAATAGAAAATGAACAGATTTAAAAAAGTTCATTATTAAAATTAAATTTATACTTATACAATTATTATTATTGATGCTGTTAACAAATTATTTAAAAATGGCATTAATAAATTGATTAAAAATTGCATTAAAAAATAATTGTTGTACTTAAATTACAAAAAAAAGAATGATATTAATTTTTCCTAAGCATAAAAATAATAATTTCTATAAATGGAAAAGATTCACTTCAAAAATAATTATTTATTTAATTGCAAATAAGGTAAAATATCTTTTCTCCGCATTTATCGGAAAAATAATTTTCGAATATCCTCTATTTTCTACTGTTATAATGAATATTTTAATAATTTATATATGGAACTCGTATAAATATCTTTTTTTTCATGATCGATTTAATTCCCTTTTCGTTAAATAAACTAGGATAAAATAAAGTTAATTTATTTTCTATTTATAATGTGAAAATTTTCTTCTTTATTTGATTTTGACCCACGATTGTATAAATTTTACTCACACAGATATACGTATAAATTGAATGCTTTTCGAATCGTGGACTTGATAATTTTTTTAAAAATATAAATTTTTCAAATGGGAAAAAAAATTTTAAAATCAATAAAATTGTTTATTTTTTTTATTTTTTGACTTTGTGATTTTTTTTGATTTCCTTTCGCTTTTTGTGTAGCTGCTGAGATTATTATATTTTTCCAAGCGAATGAGAGAGAATATCATCATTTTAACTGTTCCGTGTGCGTATATTCATGAGGCCATTCATTTTCAGTCTCTTTTGCAAGTGACAAGGTGGATAGTTTTATAGGCTCGTTTTCTTATCCGCACTTTCACATGCATTCTTATATACACTATATACTTTATAAAACGTTGAGCAGGCTCTGTTCGCGAAGGTCACGCGTGCTAATGCATCCAGCAATGCACATTATTAACTACACAATTTTGTCGAGTCACATAATATTTTATTATCACTGGTAAAAAGAAAATACATTTTCTTTTTTTGCTAAAATTCCTTTTTTTTCTTTCTCATTTAAATACATTTTTTTTTGCAAAAATAAAATTTCCATTCTTGAAAATAAGATTGTTTTGCGAAAGGAAAAAAAAATTTCTTTGGAAAAAAATTTGTGCCGAATAAAAAGTTTTTATTCAAGACGAATAAATTTTGAGACAATAAACTTTTATTTAACTGGAATAAATTATATTTTGTTCAAATAAAATTTTTCTCTGGTTGTATAAATTATACACTGGAAAAAAATTAATTTCATTCAAATAAACGATTCAGTAATCTATTATCTATTATCAAATAAATATTAACTTAAAAATTCGTCATTTTATCTTGTTTGTGAGAGAATTTTCATGCCCTCTGGGCGGGAATTTACAGAGTTAAAATGGCGCGAAATTCAAAAACGAAAATGAGCGAAACAATTGCAAATAAAAACCGCTCTTATGTTAATAATAATAATAATTAATAATTAATAAGTAATAATAATAAATAATAACAGTAATAGTAATAAAACAATAACAGTAATATATAAATAATAGTTGTTGATTTATTATTATAATTAGATTATAATTAAAATTGTAAGAAAAAAGAAAAGTTATTTTGGTTCGAGTGCAAGTTTATGAAAGTTGTTTTTTAAGATAAACTGTTCTAGATGAGAGGAGCGCGGTTAATTATAAAGAAATTATTATACAAGATATACGGAAAAGGCGAACAAATTTAGTCAAGGGAGATCTCGCGGCAGTGTGTAGGCCTTTTAGAAATAACAACCGGAAGTAACGCACTTTGTGACGAAGAGATTTATTTTCATCGTTACTTGAGTTACTTTGCTCTATCCGTAAATAGAATTGGTTCTTAAGAGGCTCTCTTTGCGAGCGTGACTTTCTGCACGAAAACATTTATCGCTACCGTACACAAATGCCAAGTTTACACCGCACATGTGACGAATAAATTGAGAAAAAAATCATTTACTCATTATTCAAGTTACCCTCGTAAATATAACTTTACTCAAATGTCCAAATACTGAAGTGAAAACTTTTTTAATTTTAGAAACATCTGCAAAAATTTCTATTTTTTTGTTATTTTTCTTTTTAAATAAAATTAGTTTTATTGAATTTGAATTTCGCGCCATTATAACTCTTGAAATTCCCGTCCAGATGGCATCAAAATTCTCTCGAAAGCGAGATGGAATAAACAAAAAATATTAGTTTTTTTATTATTATGAAATTAATTGATTAGATAATTTTAGAATTATAGTATAAATTAGAAAACAATAAATATTAATTAATAAATAAATTAATAAATATTAATTTAATTAATATTGTAATTTTTGAATTAACATCAAAAATAAATTTAAATATAATTCTAATTCATTCATTGATTTTTTAAAAATATAGTAATAAAACTAATGAATTTAATAGAAAAAAAGAAAAAAGTATTTTTATATAAAGTTGAAAATCGAGTATACAAACTTTATAATAAAAATTCAATCGTGTAATTAAATTCCATTTGGGAGATAAATTTTGAAAAATTTTCCATTGAATGCAACACGTTAGTCATAAATCTCTGGAATAAAAATGAAAAAAATTATTTCATTTAGTCTTAAAAAAATTAAATTCAGTTTTCTAACTGATAAATAGTTTTGATTTTTGTTGGAATTTGAATTTTGCAATTAATTCTTTTTTATCATTTTTAAAATTATTTCCTAATTAGTTTTATATTTTTGAATTTTATATTTTTGTATTTTATATTTTTAAATTTTATATTTCTTAATCACTTTTGTATTTTCCAATTTTATATTAATTAATTTTCTTTTATCTCAATTATTTTTGTATTATTTAAATTATTTTTCAATTATTTTCATAATATTTCTCAATAATTCTGTATTATTTTTGAATTATTTTGCATTTTTTGTTTTATTCATTCAGAACAAAAAATTTTGCTACGTTTTAGAACAAAAAAAAAAGGAAAAAAGAGGAGAGAAATAAAAATTTTTCTTGACACACTGTGAAATGGATTTAAATAATGCAATTCGTCACGTAGATGTAAAATTAACATTTGAATAACTGGTCGAACAAGATGGCATTTTATCTCAGTTTATTGTAGTTCCAAAGTGTAGTGCACTATGTACATTAGAAATTAATTTCAAGGTCTAAACAAGTATCTCCTCTAATTGTGCAAGATATATATCTCATATTGTCTTCTCTAAAGTATGATGAACAACTATATTAAATAGCAAGCATAAACTTCTCATATTTCCGCGAGTGTTTTAATTATTCATATAAAAATTATCATCAACTTTACAGCAGAATCATTTTTTTTACGTATTATAAATTTAGCCCTGAATTTTACACGAGTTTAGATAAAATAATATATTTTCCACCATGATACGTCAATTTTATTATTATTATTATTATTATTATTATTATTATTATTATTAATTTTTATTATTATTATTATCATTAATTATTATTATTTTTGTTATTGTTATCTCATAGAGGAAGAATTGTATTATTTAATTATAAATTATAATTTTTTTTATTTATTATTAATTACTATTATTATTATTATTAATTATTCTCATTCTTATTAACTATTCTTATTGTTATTAATTATTAGCATGAGCATAGCACAATATTTACAATTAATCGTTTTTCGGTTTTATTAAATTTGAATTTCGCGCCATTATAACTCTTAAAGTTCCCGTCCAGATGGCATGAAAGTTCTCTCGAAAGCGAGATGAAATAAACAAGTTATAAGTATCACATACTCGTAAATATTAAAAATATTAAAGCTTTTTAATTCTTAATATTAAAATTAATTGATTTGCTAATTGCTAATTTATTAATTATAATATTAATTACAAAAAAGTAAATAAATAAATAAATAATAATTTAATTAATTAATTACAATATTTTAATTTATGAATCATGAATTTCAATGATAAGTTAAGAATTAATTTACAGAATAAATTATAAATTATAATATTAATATAATTATAATAATAATTGTAATAATAATATATTAATTAAGTGATTAAAAATAAAAATATTAAATTAAAAACATGTAATTTATTTGAATATAGTTTTAATTTTTTTATTAAAATAAATAAAATAATATAAAAATATCTTTTTACTTTTATGATTGAAAAAAATAAAATAATGAAAGTATCGTTTTACTTTTATGATTGAAAAATTAAAAAAAAAAATATGAAAAGATTATTTTATTTTTTTAATTCTAGATGAAAAAGATAATAATAAATAATTCTTTATTGTTTCAGTTGTTTACTGCGATTACACGGCATCCGGAAGGTCACTGCAATTTCTGGAGGAGTATATTACAAAAGAGGTCCTTCCATTGTTGGGGGACACTCGAACATCAACTTCGATATGCAGCTTGCAGTCCTCACTATTCAGGTGGGTTTCCTTGGAATTATTATTCTCAAATTGCTCAATTTTATGATTTTCAACAAGGTAATTATAATATATGCAAAACAAGGACAATAACTGTTCGAAAAAGGAGTCATCGTACAATAAAACGTAGAGAAACAATTATTTTTTCGTACCGTAAACACAAAACATTTTTATTCGGGTAATAAATAAATAAATAATAATAAATAAATCATTTCTTTAATAAATTAAATTTTTATTTACTTTAATTTCTATAAGATTAATTATAATGACAATAAACAGAATGAATAATAATTTATTAACTTGAATAAAATAATAAAATAATAGAGTAAATAATAAATAAAATAATTAAATAAACAAGGACTGAAATAATTGAATAAACTATAAATAAAATACAAATAAAAAATAAAATATTTTAATAACAGGGTTGCCAGAGGTCAGGAAGATCAGGGAATTCAGGGAAAAGTCAGGGAAAGTATAATTGGTCAGGGAAATCAGGGAAATGTCAGCGATTTTTATTAAAAGTACTGGAAAAAATTTTTTTTTTTATTTCAGACCATAATGAATTTTTTAATATTCTTCAATTATTTCAAAAGTTGTAACGCAATTATCTTGATAAACAACAAAATTCTTCACAGAAATTCAATTATTTTTAGAAATTTTAATAAAAATTTCTGCAAAATTCAATTATTTTCATAAATAACAATATTCATCACAAGAATTCAATTATTTTCAAAAGTAATAAAATTCTTCGAAGAAATTCAATTTTTTTTAAAATTTTAACGAATATCTCGTCAAGAATTCAATTATCTTTATAAATAACATAATCTTTCACCAAAAGTTCAATTATTTTTAAAAATTTAAATAAAATTCTTTGCAAAATTTCAATTAGTTTCAATAGTTTTTTGCAATTCAATAATTTTCAATATTTACTATTTTCATAAAATTTATTAAAATTATTTATCAATTATTTTCATAAATAATAAAATTTCATTTAAGAATTCAATTATTTTCATTGCAGAATTTTAAATATTTTTAATACAATTTCAAATAAATTCCTCGAAAAAATGCAATTATTCTTAAAAATTTTATTAAAACTTGACAAAAGAATTCAATTTTAAGAAACGTTTAATTATTCAATAAAATTCGTTACAATAATTCAAATATTTTCATAAAAAACTTTTAATTCGTCGCAGAAAATCAAATCTTTTCCACAAATAATCAAATTTTTCTAAGGAATTCAATTATTTAAAAAAATTTCTATAAAATTCTTAGCAAGAATTCAATTATTTTCATAAATAATACAATTCTGCAAAAGAATTTAATTATCTTGATAAACAACAAAATTCTTCCCAAAAAATCAATTATTTTAAGGAATTTTAATAAAATTCTTTTCCAAAATTCAATTATTTTGATAAATAACAAAATTCATCACGAGAATTCAATTCTTTTGAAGAGTAATAAAATACTTTGCGGAAATTAAATTATTTTTAACATTTTTGAAAAATTCTCGTCAAGAATTAAGTTATTTTCATAAATATGTTTCGAAATTCTTCTCAAGAAGTCAATTATTTTCAAAAGTTTTAATATAATTCTTGTTAAAATTTCAATTATTTTATGCATAATTTAATAAAATTCTTCGCATGAATTCAATTATTTTCATAAATTATTAATTAAATTCTCCTCATGAATTCCATTATTTTTAAAAATTTTAATAAAATTCTTCAAAAGTTTTCAATTATTTTCAAAAATTGTAATAAAATTCTTTAATGTAATAAATTTCTGTATAATTGTAATTAAATTCCTTAACAGAAATTAATTATTTTGAAAAGTTGTTAATAAACTTCTTCATAAAAATTCAATATTAAGAAACATTCAACTATTCAATAAATTATTTAGTTTTGTATTTAAATAATTGAAATCTCGTAGAATTTTCTAATATTAATTTACTTTATAATGAATTTCGGTTAAAATTTTGGATAATAATTTTAATATTAAAAGCATTAAAACATTAATTTTTAGAAATAATTGTTTTTTAAAAAGGTTTCAAATTAAAATCTTTGTAATTATAAATTTTTCGTATTTTTAATTAATTTATTAAAATAATTAATAATTAATTTGAAGAAAAATAGTAGTTAAAAATTGTAGAAAATGTTAATTGAATTTAAATGATGAATAAAATTTCGAAGAAGTTAGAGTAACAATATTTTAATATAAAATAATAATTTTATCACTGGGTAATTTTTAATATTTAATTATTTACTTCGACTCGAAGTGATTGACTTCTTCATGTTTTTATAATAATATTCTTATAAGTTATTGAATTTCAAAAAGGTTTAAATTTGATATTTTTGAAAATCTTAGTTCCCAAGGAAAAATAATAATCAGAATATTCTTTAGGGTCAGGGAAAATGTCAAAATTCTCTCTGGAAATCAGGGAAAAGTCAGGGAAAAACAAAATTAAATTTTTATGGCAACCCTGAATAAGGAATAAAAAAATAAGTGAATCAGCAAGGAATAAAATAATTAAATCAAAATATTAATAAATAAATAAATAATACAATAAATGAACAAACAAAAAATAATATTTAAAATAAAACAATAAAATAATTGAACAAAGAATAATGAAAATAAGTAAATAAACAATGAATAATGTAATTGAATAAACACTAGTGATAAATAAATAATGAATAAAATAATTAAATAAAAATGATGGTAGGAAAAATTTTTTCAGGAGTTCAAAAAATTATGTTTGGTTATAAAAAATATTATGGGGGATATTATTTAATCGTCTAGCACAATAATTTTTTTGCTAAGGCCTAATCGTGATGAGGAATAATTTATTGGTTCTTCAGGATTAGATCTAGTGTTATTGTTATTATTTTTTTTAACTAGAATAAAATATGTAGGGCAACGGTATGTTCAGGAAGGCGTATCCGTTTTGCCTTGAAATGAGGCGTCGGGGGAGGTGGGTAGATACAGGGTGCTGGCTGCTACTGCTGCTGTCCCCAGATCAATAATCAACTCCTGAAACCAGTCAAACGTCGGATCCTTTCGGACCTATAAAGTGTTTTCATTTTTTTTTTGTTACAATTCTTTTAAAATTAAAAATCGATATTAACGAATTTTTTTTTTTTTTCAAATTCGATTTTTTTAGTACGATTTTTCCCTTAAAAATTAAATTTTTTATAATAGGAAGAGAAAAAATTAATAATAATTAATTAATTAAAATTTAAAATTGTTATAATTAATTAAATTGTTAATTTGTTCATTATAAAAAATATTTTTCTATATGCCGGTTCAAAATACTCCAGTAAAATTCAATTTTTTTTTAATTGAATCAAATTTTTATTTATAATAAAATGTTTAAATTAATAATTAAAATTTAGTTAATAGCCTAATTAGTTTTTCAATTAATTTAATTATTATTTTTTCATTTCCTAATTTGAGAGAGTAATAGTCTTTTATTTTTAATTCCTTTTCTTGATTCGAATCGTAATACAAAAATTCAAAACGATATTAATTTATAAAAAATTCAATTTTATTTCAATTAAAATAAATTTTTATTTATAATAAAATTTTTAAATTAATAATTAAATAAAATTCTGATTTTATTTTCTGGTCTGAGAAAATGATGTCTCTAATTTTTCACTTTTCTTTTCTCAATTCGAAATCGTATGAAAAATACAAAAAAAAATTAATTTAAAAAATAAAAATTCAATTTTATTTGAGTTCAAAATAAATTTTTATTTATAAACAAAATGTTGAAATATGAAAAATTCAATTAAATATTGAAAAAAATATATATTCAAGTCTGATATAAAAATTGAAAGAAAATATCTTAATAAAAATACATACAGTATATATTAAATACCGCAAAAATTGATAAGATATTTTGAGAAAAAATGTGAAATTCACAGTGATGAGAATTTCTTTTATTATTTCCATTTGTCAGACAATTATATTTTGAAACTGGGTCAAAAGAGTGCATATCGTTTATATGTAGTGTATATACATATACAAGTGCATGAAATATGTGTCCTTGGTTTGACAAGGGAACATCACTACACGAATATATAATGTAAAAATGTATTTAAAAAACAGAAGCTGAAGAAAGCTTTTGAACGTTGAAGTGTATTATAACAAAAAAGAAGAATAAAGCTTGTTTCAAAAATGCATTTTCAACAAGAGGAAAAAAAATAACAAAAGAGGATAAAAGTTAAACGTTTTCTGTCATTTACTGTAATCTACAAAGTTTCCTCGTTAAAAACTTTTATTCAAAACTTCTGCACAATAATAATTGAATACTTTTAGATTCTTATGTATATAAAAATATATTTATATAATATAAATCAGAATAGTGCATCAGTTTTCGAGCAATGCTAAAAATAAAACTAATGATAATAAAAGTAAAAAATAATAATGATGATAATTTAAATAATAATAATACTAATAATACTAATAATACTAATAATTAGGTATTATTGTTAGTATTATGTTTTGTAATAAAAATAAAAATAATAATTATTATAATAATAAATAAATAGAATAAATAAAAAAATAAATAATAAAATAAATAATAAAATAATAATTGTCATTATCATCATTAGTTAGTTTCTTTGAATAAATTAACTGAATATTAACTATTTAATTAACTATTTTTATAAATTAATTAACGTAAACCGAACAAAACATAATCTCGACGAGTCGTTGATACTCATAACTCGCCCAGCTCATCTCGCTTTCGAGAGGACTTTCATGCCATCTGGACGGGGACTTTAAGAATTACAAAGGCGCGAAATTTAAATTCTCTTCAGGGAGTCTATCGAAAAAATAATATACAAAATTAAAATAATAATAAAATTAATTTAACAATATAATTTTATAAAGTTTCTCGTACGTTAAATATTATTTAACTAATAATATTAAAATTGTAAACATAATTTTTTTTAAATGATCCATTAGTATTCTTTTAATACTGCGAAGTATTCTTGCTTATAATTTTGGGAGATATTTTTTTTACAATGAAGTTAAAGACTGAGCAGTGAAATTACACGTTTTGAGTGAAATATAATTATTATAAAAATGATAATAATTATGAATTATAAATGTTAATTTTTAGGCACGAGGCCAGAGACATAGTTCGGCACGCTGTCGGAGCCGGTGAGCAGGATGCTGTCCTTTTCATGGGTCAAGGCACTGCAGGTGCATTGCGCACACTTTTACGCCATCTTGATCTCACAACACCTACCGTCGTCTTTGTCGGGCCCTTTGAACACCATGGTAACTTGAGGCCCTGGCGAGAATATGGCGTTAAGGTACAAAATTAGTTACCCTTATTATATAGTATTAAGTAAGGTTTTGTTTATTTTTTTCCCCCTTTTTTTTATTGGTCCAGAGAAAAAATTTGCACTTTATTATTCGTAGGAGTATAATTTCTTGTTATTTTCAATATAAATAATATGTGAAAAAAAAAATAATATAATATTTTTTCCACTTATTTTTTTATAGTTTTTAGTATTAGTATTCCTGAAGAATATTTTTTATTCATTTTCTTAGTATTAGTATTTTTGAAGAATATTTTTTATAGATTTTTTGGCATTCGTATTCCTGATGAATATTTTTTACAGAATTTTTGGAATAAGTATTCCTGAAGAATATTTTTTATTCTTTTCCTTAGTATTAGTATTTTTGAAGAATATTTTTTATAGATTTTTTGGCATTCGTATTCCTGATGAATATTTTTTACACAATTTTTGGTATTAGTATTCCTGAAAAATATTTTTATTGAATTTTTTGGTATTCGTATTCCTGAAAAATTTATTTTAGGTAGAAGAAAAAACAAAAAAAGATTTTTTAATATTCGTATTCGCGAAAAATATTTTATAGAACTTTCTAGTATTAGTACTCTTTAAAGAGATTAGTATTTTAGAATAATAAAAAAAATTGGTTAAAAAAATATTTTTGAAAATCTCTGCGAAAAAAATTGTTTAAAAAGAATTTACTAGCAATATTCTATTTAAAAATGTATTTAAAAATCAAGAAACGAAAGTATTCCTTATAATAATAATAAATTTTTCTTTAGAATAATAAAGTATTCTTTTGGAAGTATTGCTAAGAATATTGCGAATTTTTTTTGCAATAATCTTCTAGAAAAATACCAAAACTTTTAGGATTATTCGAAAAAGTATATTTGGAATGTTTTCCTTTCATATAATTGACAAGTATTCCTAAAAATACTCTTAAAACATTTATGACTGAAGGAACATTTCTCAAAATTAAAAAAGCATGGTATTTTCTTTAGAATAATCTAAAAGTATTTTTAAGAATACTTTTTGAATACTAATATTAAAGAATTGCGGAAATATTCCTGAAAATAATAAAGTATTCTTTAAAATAATAAAGTATTCCTGAAAATAATCAAGTATTTCTTAAAATAATAGTGAAGTATTTCTTGAAATAATAATAAAGTATTCCTAAAAATAAAATTTAATTGAAATCAATTAATTACTTTATAATTTATATAAAATGAAAAAAAATATTCTACGAATGTTTTCAATTGTATTCTTAAGACAATTGCCAAAAAATATTTTTTTCAATCTTATTCTATGAATTTTTACTGGAAAATTTGATAAAAAAAAATATTTTCGAATCCTTTAACGATTTTTAATTTTTTTCTTTTTGTTGTGGATTTTTATTTACAGATAATTCGAATAAAAGAGACTCGAGAGGGTTTCCTGGACCTAAATGATTTAGAGAGGAAATTGGAGTCGGAGAGTAAAGAGAATTCAACAGCACGAATGGTGGGTTACTTTAGTGCTGCCAGTTGCATAACAGGTGTTCTTGCTGATGACGTTGCAACAACTTTACTTCTTCGTCAGCATAAAGCACTCAGCATTTGGGATTACACCTCAGCTGGTGAGTTAATTTACAGAGACGATTAAAAAAAATAGTTAATTTTCATTTCCGTTTTTTTCCACAATTAATCTTGTTTTACTTTCAAAGAGAGAATTCATCACAAGGTGGATTATTTTTTTTAGTAAATAATAAATCGAAAGGATTTTTCTGTTAATAAACGTAAAATGTAATTTTTATTTTTTTAAGACGAAGAAAAATTGTTTAAACTAATTTTTATTTTTTGAAGATGGAAAAAAATTATTTTAAAGTAATTTTTATTTTTTGAGGACGAAAAAAAATTATTTAAAGTATTTTTTACCCGTTGAGGATGAAAAAAAATTATTTAAAGTAATTTTTTACCCGTTGAGGATGAAAAAAAAATTATTTAAACTTAAAGTATTTTTTATTCGTTGAGGATGAAAAAAATTGTTTTTGAAGAACATAAATGTAATTTTTATTTTTTGAGGAGAAAAAAAATTATTTGAACTAATTTTTATTTTTTGAGGGCGAGAAAAGAGGATTTATGTAAGAAAAAAAATTCTTGAGATTTGAATAAACACTTTTTAAGTTTTAATCTATAGAAAAGAAAAAATTGAAAATTTATGTACAATTTTTTTCTTCGCATGAACTTTTTTCAATGCCTCGAGTATTGATTCTATAATAAATTATATGTTTCTTATCTTGAAATTTTTTTAGCTCCAAACGTACGAATGGAGATGAATCCTCATCTCCCCGGGGTCGGTGAGACGGCAGTGCATAAGGATGCGATTATCTTCGCTGGCCATAAATTCATCGGGGGTGTACAGTCGCCTGGAGTTCTCATAGTCAAACGATCTCTCCTAAGGGAGGAATTTGAGGCAGAAGATATGCGCGATTCACATCGATATCTTCATGATCCGGAACTACGTGAGGAAAGTGGAACTGCCGGTGTTGTTGGCGCAATTCGATGCGGTCTCGCATTGCAACTCAAGGAAAATGTCACTCCACAAGCAATTGCCGCGAGACAAGATAAAATTTCTCGGTATGGATTTTTTATCTCGATTTATTGTTATTTATATTTATTAGATTCTTATTTTATTTATTGTATTTTTTCTTTTTCTATTTTTTGATTTTTTTCTCTACTTTTCGATTTTTTTCTTTATTTTTTCAATTTTTTATTTATTTGATCTATTTTTTGATTTTTTCCCATTTTTTTCAATTTTTTTTCTCTATTTTTTCTATTTTCCGCGTTTTTCAATTTTTTATATTTAAGAAATTTTTTTATTGATAATACTTTCTTTAAAACAAAATTTGATTTTTCTTTCTTCAATGAATTTTAATTATTAATTTTTTTTTGAAAATATACGAGTAAAGAGACCACTTTTTAAATATTTTATTTTACTTATCTATTTATATATATCCTCTCGTAATTAACAATTTTGTTTGAAATTTTCTTCCAATATACGAAAGAAATAATGGAAAATTTATTTTAAAAAATCTCTGTAAATATTTTATTTTATTTAAATTTGGAATTTAATTTCAATTTATTCTCTTCTTTTTTAATTAATAATTTTTTCGATTTTATTTTTTGTAAAAGAATTCTTTTGATAGAATATAATACAATTGAATAAAATTTTTCACGTGGCTATTATTTTTTAATTATAGAGAATTTTGAAAATTTTCCATTGTTCCTTTCGTAATACAATTTCAAACTGAACTCTTAATTACGAAAAGAGTTAATTAAAGTTTGCAAAAAATAGTAAAATTAAAAAATTTATTAAATTTAGTAATTAAAAATGTATTTCAAATATAAAAATACATAATTTTGATAAGGGAAGGGAATTAAATTTTGCAAAAATAGTAAAATTTAGTTTGCTTATTAATTACAAATTTATCTAAAATAGAAATATATAGTTTCATAAAGAAAGGGTATTGATTTAAAATATAAAATATAATTTTGGAAACTATAGGAAAAATACACAAATGGTTCAATTTCAAAAAATAAAAATTTAGATCTTCAGAAACGAAAGTGATACCTATAAAAAAATAGCAATAAAATTTTGAAGAAAAAAACTTTCACATTTTCGTAAAATTTATATACGATTTTTTTTTATAGTTCAAGGTCGAGTGAATGTTAACGATCAAAGTTGAGGTCAAACTGGCTCCCTGGAGAAAAATCATTTCACATTTGTGACAGATTTTCTTTTTTCTTCTTTTTTTAAAGCTTCGTTTTTATCAATAATAAATAAATGTATTTAATTTTTGCGAAATATTTTCGTATTAAAAGAGAAACGACGACATTTCTTTTATCGTTATGTCACTTATCTCATTTCTTACACATCATCCCCTCGCGGTGAGGTGAGGAAAAAGCAATTTTGAACTTTTATGTCGAGTGCAAGGTCACATTTGTAAGGGCGTGAACTTCACATTTTATATAAATGGTCATTTTCTTTTTTACGACCAAAAAAAAATTGCAATTTCGTTTTTTTCTGTTCTTGAAAGTTTTTATTGAAAAACTCTCTCCCCTTTTTCATTAAATTACGTATTTAATATTTCTTTTTTTTATTCATAATGATTTGTATTTAATTAATTATTTTTATTAATTATTTCTACTCATTATTTCTATTAATTATTGAACAATTAATTATTTTAATTAAATTCTTATTCTATTTATTGATTACATTTACTTCTGGTAAAAATTGTAAATAATTTCAGATTAGAGATTTTTAAGTAAAGAAGACTTTTTTGCTTCTTATTGTACTTAATTAACCCGGAAGAAAAACCGGACAAGACAGGCTAAATTTAAATTTACTGGTTGAGATTTATCAAAGTCAAGGTCAGCTTGCAAAAAAGAAAAATTATTTTTTGTCGAACGCCTTCTACACGTGTGTCTTTTCTCTTGGACGTGTTTTTTTTTTATTTCCATGTTGACAGAGAAAATAGAATAGATTTTGACTTTGTCGTATCATTTTTTTTTTGCTAAAAATAGTTTCTATGAATAAGGGAAAAATTGATATGAAATTTTCTTGATTAGAGGCAAAAAGGAACTTAATGAAGTGAAATTTTAAGGTCGAGAAATTGCCAAGTGTGTTATATGATTCCAGTGACCCTGGGGATTTTAACGATGACGCGTAGACGTTAATGATGCTAAATTACAACTGTTGATAGGCGAAAAGAAAAATTGTTGGAATACTTTCTTATCGTGGCTTTTCATTCTCAAGAAGACGCGTTTCCTCCCTTGAATCTATTTTTTTCTTAGATTAAAAAAAGGAATTGCAATTTTTTAATTTAGTTTCAGTTTTTTTTTCTTTTTAATTTTTTTTTCTTTACTTTCAAATTTTAGATAAAAATTGATAAATTATCTAATAATTGTAGTAATGGAAATAATAATAGTAGTAATGAAAATAAAAATAATTGAAGAAAAATAATAGTAAAAAAAATAGTAAAAATAGGGAAAAAATAGTAATAAAGATAAAAATGTCAACTAATTGCAATTAATTAATTTCAATCGTAATTTTCAAGACTAAAATTTATTTAATTAAAAACTAATG
The DNA here is from genome assembly GCA_032872505.1 of Leptopilina syphax. Classification (NCBI taxonomy): domain Eukaryota; kingdom Metazoa; phylum Arthropoda; class Insecta; order Hymenoptera; family Figitidae; genus Leptopilina; species Leptopilina syphax. The sequence goes on from JAVJHT010000019.1 coordinate 48,309, forward strand.
CATTGAGTGACAAATTGACGGAGATAAAAAAAATATTTTCCAACAAATATTTACATTGATAACAGAGAGAATATGTCATTTATAATAGGGAATAATAATTGAATGTGATTATTCAATATCGTGATTTGTGAAAGTGAATTAAATTCCATCTGGTCATGTTTTTGCAGTCTGCAAATAAGATTCCATTAATTGAATAATTTTTTTCCTCTCTTTTTTTTGCAAGCTCTCCAATACCTTCCGTTGGCTTATCTCGAAGATATTCCATCTCTCGCTAATAAAGAACATTTATTTCCGCTGTCGTATAATTATCAGAACTTGTTTAGTTCTCGCGGTATACTTTCGCTTTTATATGCGGCAAAAGTAGTGATGTAAAATATACGGAAATATTCATCAGATGTGATTTCTTCTACTTAGAAGTTAGAAAGAATAATTATTTTTTCCTCACTAAATTTAGAAAAAAGAATTAATTTTATAATTAATTAATTATTTTTTGGTCTTTTTTAAACGAAGAAAAAAAAATTAATAAATTATAGTAAACTGAAATTAAAGCAGGAAAATGTTTTTTTACACAAAGAAATATTTCTGGGTTAAACATTTTCTTTTTAGTTTTTATACTTTTTTTAGAGAATTTTCTTTCGATGTCATTTGAGATTAGACTTGAGTTCTAAATTAAATTTACCAGAATTTGTTAATTGTAATAAATTATTTTCCAATATGACGAAATACTAATTTTTGTGATTTTTTCAATTTTCAGACAAGTATTGGCTCATGTGAGAACAATTCCGGAACTGATTTTACTTGGAAGCACGTCGCAAAACGTTAAAAGGCTGCCTATTTTTTCATTCATGGTCCGACATCCACGTGGTACATTTCTTCACCACAATTTTGTTTGTGCCGTTTTAAATGATGTTTTCGGGGTGCAAGCACGTGGTGGATGCGCTTGCGCGGGTCGATATGCTCACGACCTCATGGGAATAGATGAAAAACTTGCCAAGGAATATGAAGCCGTTCTTCAAAGGTAAATTTTCCCCAAAGAAAGAAAGAAAAAAAATCGTTTTTCTCATTCAATTCAATTCGGATTTTTATTTCAAAAATTTAACTACAATTTAAATTATTAAATTTCAGAATTTAATTATTTTGTTTTAATCTGAAATATAATAAAAAAAAAATTAGAAAGAATTTTTTTTCAAATGATTTTTCGAAACTAATAAATCTTTTTTTAATTTATTTTTTTTTAAACTTTGAGGTAAATTATCGTAAACTGCAGAAAGGTAATTCTATTTCGAGTAAACTAATAATCGTTTCACCGATAATTACATAAAAACGATTCGATCAAAAGTATTGAAAAATAATTTGAATCAAAAATATTAGAAAACCATTTGAATCAAAATTAATCAAAAATATTAGAAAACTATTTGAATCAAAATTAATTAAAAACATTAAAAAACAATTTTAAGGAAAACAATTTCGGGGTTGCCACAGGTCAGGGAAATCAAGGAAATCAGGGAAAAGTCAGGGAAAGTAAAATTGGTCAGGGAAATCAGGGAAAGGTCAGGGATTTTTAGTAAAAGTACTGGAAAAAAATTTAATTTTTAAAATTCTTTGCAGAATTCCAATCAAAATTCAATTATTTTTTAAAAATTTAATAAAATTCTTGGCAAAATTTCACAGGAATTCAATTATTTATAAAATTTTGAATAAATTTCTTCGAAATAATTCAATTATTTTCATAAGTAATAAAATTTTCACAGGAATTCAATTATTATTTAAAATACAAAATTTCATAAAATTTTTCGAAAAATATCAATTATTTAAAAAGATTTTTATAATATTCGTCGCAAGAATTCAATTATTTAAAAAAATTTAACAAAGTTCTTTTCAAGAATTCACTATAAACTTGAATAAAATTCGTTGCAAGAATTCAATTATTTATATAAATAATAAAATTTTTCGCAGAAATTCAGTAATTTTTATAAACTTGAATAAATCTCGTTGGAAGAATTAAATTATTTTCAAAAGTAATAAAATTTTTCGCAGAAATTAAATTATGTTCAAAAATTTTAAAAAAAAAATCTTGTCAAAATTCCAAGTATCTTTTTATAAATAATAAAATTATTCTCCGAAATTCAATTATTTTAGAAAAATTTTTATGAAATTCTTGAGAAACTTTTAAATATTTTTATAAATAATAAAACTCATTGCAGGATTTTAATTATTTTTTTATGCAATATTTTAATCAAATTTCTCGAAAAATGTAATTATTTTTAAAAATTTTATTAAAATTTGTCAAAAGAATTCAATTATTTAAAAATTTGTTGATAAAATTCTTTATGAGAAGTCAATTTTAACAAACATTTTTAATTATTCAATAAATTATTTATTTTTCAATTTAAATAATTGAATTCTTCTAAAATTTTCTAATAAAAATTGATTTAAAAATGAATTACCGAATAATCGATTTATTATTCATGAAAATAATTGAATTATTGCAACGAATTTTATTACATTTTTTTGAGAAATTTTACTACTTGTAAAAATAATTGAATTTTTACAAAGGATTTTATTAGGATTTTTGTAAATAATTAACTTTCTTTCGCCTTTTTTCATGTTTTGTAATAATATTCTTATAAGTTGTTAAATTTAAAAAGGTTTGAATTTGAATGTTTTGAAGAATTTTAATTCCTACAGAAAAATAATAATGATTAAATATTTATTTAAAAAAGAAGTTATTGATGTTTTTGAATAAATTTACAATTAAAGAAATTTGTAAATAAATGTAATAAAGCATTTTTTTTGAGTATCTAATAATTTTTAGAGTGAATCAGAATATTCTTTAGGGTCAGGGAAAGTGTGAAAATTTTGTCTGGAAATCAGGGAAAAGTCAGGGAAAAATAAAATAAAATATTTGTGGCAACCCTGAATTTTCATTGTTAATCAATTTTAATCAAAAACTTCAAAAAGAACATTTTTGAAGAAAATTATTATTAATAAATTTCAATCAAAAATTCAATAATCAAATAGAAAAGAATTTTTTTCAAATGATTTTTGAAATAATTAAATATTTTTTTCACCGCAAAAGTGAAAGTGAATTTATAAACTTATTCAAATAGTCGTAAAAAATGTTTCTTTTTTGTAAATATATTTTAAATAAAATTAAAATCAAAAATAAAATAAGAAGTAAATGTATACATTGAAAATGAGTAAGAAATAAAAGTAAAATTAAAAAATTGATTAAGAAGTAGAAGTAAAATTAAAAATGAAGAATAAAGTAAAAGTAAAATTAAAATTAGAATTTTTATTATGGAAATATATTTGAATATTGTGGAAAATTGATATCAGTAGATTTATGAATTTCGCTTGTGGAGATATATACAGGAAACGCATAACCACGCGAAGTTATTGTATCTTACGAAGAGTTGTATTACTCTCTGGCGGAAGTGCATAATAAAACACGCAACTATGTAAGTGACTTTTAATGCGGCTGTTGTTTAAACATTAATATACAAAATCTTCATATATGACGTTAGTTTTGAAAAAAAAATTGATTGCCTCCATTCATTTATAAAATAACAGTACTCTCTTTCCTTAAACGAAAAAGTTGTTTGAAAAAAAACGACTCTTCAACGTCATATACTTCTTCATTAATATTTATGACTTGCGTAATATTTTAAATTAAATTTTTTTTTAACAAACTTAATTTTTTTTAAACGTATAAATTCGATTTTTTAACAAATAAATCAAATTTTTTTTAAATGTAGATAAATTTTGATTTTTTTTGAACGTATAAATTAAATTATTGTGAATGTGAAAAAAAATGTTGTGAACGTAAAAAATAAATTATTGTGAATGTAAAAAAAATATTGTGAACGTATACTTTTAATTTTTGTGAACGTATAATTTTAATTTTTGTAAACGTGTAAATTAATTTTCGTAAACGTACAAATTAATTTTTGAAACGTAGAAATTAAATTTTTGTAAATGTACAAATTAAATTTTTGTGAACACACAAATTAAATTTTTGTAAACGTATAAATTAATTTTTGTTAACGTGTAAATTAATTTTTGGTAACGTGTAAATTAATTTTTGTGAACGTACAAATTCATTTTTGGAAACATAAAATAAAGTAAAGGTAAAAATTCGAACTCATTTTTCTCAAAGGCAAAAGAATAAAAATAACAAATCGAATCTAAAATTTATCAAAAGCAATAAAGTGTATTAATAAATCGAGAGCCGAAATAAATACGTTATTCATAAATAATAATCAGGCGGGCAAAGTTTGGTATATAGAGAAAAAAAAGAGAAGAAAAATAATATTGAACCACAAGGTTCATAAACCTGAAACCGGTCTTTTATGATGTATACACATAAATATATTGTGAGAAATCTCATTTGAATGTAAATTTCTCTTTCTAGTGGTGGCGATGACGTCAAGGAAGAATCGAACGCTGAAGCTCTTCGACCTGGTTTCGCGCGATTATCCTTTCCCTACTTCATGTCCGAGGCGGAAGTGGCATTTGTCCTTGAAGCTTTAAAAATGGTGGCGACCGAAGGCTGGAAACTATTGCCACAATATGTTCTTAATCCTGACACTGGTGAATGGAGACATCATACCAATAGCGTTTTCAAAGAACGAAAATGGCTCGGTGCCATAAGATACACTGACGGAAGAATGAATGCAACCGAGAGACGTGTTTCCGGTTCTGGTATATTCCCACAGAGTCACAGCGATTGCTTACAGACTGCTAGAAATATTTTCAATAAGGCAAGAAAAATGGCTCAGAGATATCCACTTCAAATTGATCATTCTGTTATTTTTGATGAGAAAGCCGAGAGTCTACGTTGGTTTATTTTACCCAATGAGGCGCAGGATCTGCTTCTTGGAAATTCGCAGAATGTCAAGCAACACGTTCCTTTCGATCCAGCAATGTACAAGTGAGTCATTCTGTTTTTTTTCTTCTTTTTCTCGGATTTCTTTTTCATTTTCCTTTTTTTTCTGAGGCTTCCCACTCTTCCAGTAAATTCATTCATCATCAATGAAATACTATTTGCTAACTTTTTTTTACGATTTTCTACTATTTGCATACATTCTTTATTTAGCCAAAGGTCAGGGAAAAGTTAAGAAATTTCAATCGAAAAAAATGGCAAAATAAGAAACTTCGAATTTATAAAAAAATTCTAAATTTTTGTGCCCAACAACCTTTGAAAATATATTTTAAAAATTTAATTCTTCTTGCATTTTTTCTCATTTGCCTCATAAACTTTGAAATCGTCACGAATTTTAAGACAAAACAAAATTTTCATTTTCTTTCTATTTATGACAATAATTAAACTTTTCAGAATATGAAATTCGAATTTATTTATACAATAATTTAATTCTTGAAGAATTATAATAAAATTATTACTTATAAATTATTTAAAGAATAATTTTACTTAAAATGTACAAAAGTACTTCAAATCTAAAAGACTTGTGCTTACAATTTTATAAATCAATGCAATTACTTCCAATAAAATTTTAATCAAATTTTTTAAAGAATTCAATTATTTTCTAAAATTTTAATAAAATTCTTCGAAACAATTCAATTATTTTTTATAAATAGTCAAATTCTTTGCAAGAATTATATTATTTTTATAAATAATAAAATTATTCTCAGGAATTAAATTATTTTTTATAAAAAATAAAATTGTTCTCAGGAATTAAATTATTTTCAAAACAATTTTAATAAAATTTCAAGAAAGGATTCAATTATTTTTAAAAATTGAACCTATAATAAAATTTTTCTGAAGAATTCAAATATTCTCAAAAAGTTGTTGATCAACTGTCTTAGAAAAATTCAATTATTTTTATAAATAATAAATTTCTTTGTATGAATTCAGTTATTTTCAATATTTTGAATAAAATTTTTTAATTAATTTAATTATTTAAAAAATTTGTAATAAAATTCTCAGGAGAATTCAATTATTTTTAAAAATTTGAAGAAAATTCTTCGAAAGAATTCAATTATTTTCAAATTTTTCGATAAAATTCTTTGCAAGAATTCAATGATTTTTAATACATTAATCATTTTAAAATACAACAATTTTATAAGAAAAATTATTAAAAAAGTTAGGAAAACATTTTAATTTAGAAATAATTACAATTGAAACTTTCTGATATAATTGAGTTTCAAACGGTTTTACATTGAAATTATTTAAAATTTAAATTTCTGTGAAAAAATAAATAACGATAAATGTTTAAATATTTATTTAACAAAATTATTAAAGTTTTGAATAAAGTATATTTAACATTTTTTTTTTAAATTAGGTTTTTGAAAATTATTAATGATGATTATTCAAAAAATTGATTACTTTTTTTTAATTGTCGAAAATTTCTCCTGAGACATTCAATTACTTTGGAAAATTAACATTTTAATATTTTTAATAAATTAATTTATAGATTTTTTTTATCATAATTTTATAAATTCAAATATCTAAAAAAATAATAATTACTGTGTAACATCTACTCTATAAATTAAAAATCTACTTTTTTTAGAGTTTTAAAATTAAGATTTATTAAAAATTAAATATTAATTAAAAAATTCAAATAGTTTCAAAACATTTTACTAAATTTCAATTATATGGAATATTTTCAATTATAATATTATATAATATTTTTATCTTTCAAAAATTATTTTTAAATATTTTCAAAAAACCAATTTCAAGAATTTTTTTTATTATAATTTTTTAAAATTCAATTACTTTCAATATTTTTACTTTAAAAAAGCCATGAGAAATGAAAGTTACATTTAATATAAAAAATTGAATTTTTTTAGTACTTAAAAAATTGAATATTTTTTATTTTTTATTTCTAGAAAATATTTGTATTTTGGAAGATTGTCAAATGTAATTTTCAGAAATAATTAAGTTTCAAAAGGTTTCACATTGAAATTGTATTAAAAATTTTAGTGCTTAAAATAAATATTTATTTAATAATATTGGTGAAGTTTTGAATAAATAAAATTTTGAAATTCTGAAAAATTAGATTTTTTAAACAATTTTAATTGCAATTTTTTTTTTAAATAATTGAATTTTTGGAAATGATTTTAAAAAATTGAAACAATTGGACATTTCGTCAAATTTAATTCAAATAAATTTTACATTTTTTTAAAGAATTTCATTATTTAGTTTCAAAAAATTTTTATTTTATTTCTCATTTCATTTTTTTAAAATAGTCGTATTTTGGAAGAAATCTAACTGAGAATTTTTTATTTTCATTTTTTTTCTTTCTTTCGTTTTCTATTTTTTTTCTATTTTTTTCCTATTATTTATTTGCATTTTTTCTGTTTTCGTTTTCTATTTTTTTCCTTTTATTTATTTTCATTTTTTTCGGTTTTTATTTTCTATTTTTTTCTTCTATTTTTTCCTTTTATTTATTTTCACATTTTTTATTTTTTTTTTGAAAAACAAATTTAAAGCTATGAAAAAATGAGGGACTAACTCTGCTTTCATTTTTTATTTTATTTTCCTTATTCTTCTTCTTTTTTCTCTTCTTCTATTTTATTTTTTTCCTTCTAATTTTGTCTCTATTTCTACTCTTCCTTTCTCATATTTTCCTCAGTTCTTGAATAAAAGTCCCTGACGAATTTTCTACTTATTTTCAGAATCGTTGGTCATCCATTTTTCGACACCGCACCAATATCATCAAATTCATACGTATCGAATGTTTTTGCCATTAGGAGATTAAACAGCGATGTGCCACGATCAGGAAATCCGCCGATTTCGCCAATTTCATTGAGGCATCGAAGTCTCCCCGCTTTGCCGAGCGATGGAAAAAATGGCAAATACAAATTGAGAGTGAACGACGTCGACGATGACGATGGACAAAAATCACCGGCCACTTGTCCCGGTTCACCAATGCCGAGTGTTAGATTCGCCGTCGGTGAAGTTGTCTCATCAGGAGCAGTTGGAATGCTCGGAACGACGCCAACAGTAGCGAGACTGATAGCGAGCGAGCAAAATTTATGCCCTGGCACTGGTGACACTTTTGTCGCGAGAACCAGATGCAATTCCCTAGGTAGTAGCAGTCGATGTCGAACAACATCTGGCGGTACAACATCACCGGTTCCAATTCCTCTTAGTCCGCAAACACTCGCGAGTTTGGGAATTGCGAATAATCGGGAAAATTCACAATCGCGATTTCGTCACTGCAGTTGTAGTAGTCAAACGGATTTGAATGGATCTTTCGATTCGGATGCTGCTATTTCACCGAATAGATCGTCATCGTCGCTTGGTCATGTGCCAACATTCTCGTGTTCGTTATCAATTGATTCGGGGGTGAACGCTAAAAGTCACGGCCGATCATCGCCTTCGAATGTCAGCCAAAGTTCGGAGGACGATCTTCGCGCTTATCTCAAGGAGGTGACGAAGGAACTCGCCACTGAAATTAAATCCGAAATACGAGAAGTCATCTCGAAAGTTGACGATGTTCTCTCTGAGACGAACACTTGTGAAACGACACCGCAACATCTATCGAAACAACAACAACAACAGCAGCAGCAGCAACATGATTCGTTTTCAGCAAGCGATATCGCTGAATATCTCATGGAATTCTCCAAGGAGATGGCGAGTGAGGTCAAGTCCGAAATTAGGTGTATGGTCAACTCTGTCGATGGACTTCACAGGTAATTTTCATTATTTTCAAAAGTTGATAGTTTTCTTCTTTTTCTTTTTTTACTCAGAGTTGTCAGTCAAGGAAATCAGGGAAAAGTAAAATTTTTCAGGGAATTTTATCAAAAGTACTGGAAAAATATTCAATTTCTTGAATTTATAAGAAAATTCTGAATTTTATTGTCCAGCAGCTTGTAAAAATATTGAAAAGATTTAATTTAATTTTAAATTCTTTTTATTTTCTAAAAATAATTATTGAACTTTACAAATTTGAAATTGAATTTATTTTAAATAATTTAATTCAGGAAAAACTATCGAAAATTCATTATTTATGAATTATTTTGCGAACAATTTAATTTTTTATTATTATTATGTAAATTACATTTTTTTATTTTCAAATATCAACTTCAATTTTTGAATAATTTCAGATTGAAGATTAAATTTGTTGTAAAAATTTGAAAGAATTCCATTATTTTAATGGATAACATTTTTCGCAAGAATTTAATTATTTGCATAAAATTTCCTTGAAATACTTCAAAACAATTCAATTATTTTCTAAAATATTTATTAAATTTTTTTTACACGAGATTCAATTATTTTCAATACAATTTTAATAAAATTTCTTGAAAGAATTCAATTATTTTTAATAAAATTTAATAATATTCTTATTCTAAGAATTGAATTATCTTCAATAAAAGTTCAATTACATTCGTTGAAAAAATTTTCAATAATACAATTATTTTTCAATAAAATTTTAATTGAATTTCTCAAAAAAATTTAATTATTTTATTAAAAACATTTATGTAAAATACTTCAAAAGAATTAACCTATTTTCAAAAGTTTTAATAAAATTCTATGTAAAAATTAAATTATTTCAAAATCAAAATTATAATAAGTTACAAAAATTACAAAAAGTTATCAAAAATGGTAGCTTTTAAAATCGAAAAAATTTCACATATTAAGGTAAAATTGTGTAAAATAAATTAATTTCTAAATTTTTTTTTGCAATAATATTATCACAAAACTTATTCCCTAAATTTGAATTAGTAAAAATTTGAACTAAGTAGGAAAAAAATGAAATGAACTTTCCAAAAATCAATTTTTTAATTCTATACAGAACAAGACAAATAAAAAAAAATAATTCTGTTTTTCTTAGAAAATAAATTTTAAAAAAACCTTTTTTTTGCATTAATATTATAAATAGTTTTTCTGCAATAATTTATGAGTAATAAATTATAGGTTTAGAACAGTTGAATTTTAAAAACTATTAATAAAAAATTCTGAAGAAGTTATTTTTTTCAAAATATTGTTATTAAAATTTTGTTTTGAAATTAGTTGTATTTTTGAAATTAAATTGTAAAAAATTTTAAAGTGAATTTCAGAAATATTTTAGGTGGAATTTTTTTTCTTTAAGTAAATAACTGAATTCTCAATTCTTAATAATTCAATTTCTTAATTCTTGAATTTCTCAAATATTATTAAAAATAATTGAATTAGAGAATAATTTTAGTTAAAAATTCTAGAAAATAATTGAATCGAAATCTTGAAAATAATTTTCGATAAGTTGCAGTAGCAATTCTTATATAAATTATTGAATTTCAACGGATTTGAAATTTGGAATTTTTGAAAATCTTAATTTCTGTGGAAAAATAATAATAATTAAATATTTATTTAAATAAAAAACTGTTGATGTTTGGAATAATTTTACTATTAACGATATTCAAAAATGTATTACAAACATTTTTTTGTGTATCTAATTATTTTTGGAGTGAATTAAAATATTCTTTAGGGTCAAGAAAAAAGTTAAAACTCCATCTAGAAATCAGGGAAAAGTCAGGAAAAATTAAAATCAAATTTTGTGGCAATCCTATTTTTTTCTTTATTTGTTTTTTTTTTTTTTGTTTAGTTCTTTAATTGTTTTGTTTAATTTATTTATTCTTTTTTTTTAAATAGAAAATCAAATTTGATACAAGGTTCATAATTACACGTCTGATGAAGAAAATAATTGCCTCCAGGTATTCGCCAGACGACAGATCATCATCGGAGTGTGCATCTCCAGCGGAAAGGAGACGCATGGTTCTGCCAACTTCTGCACGTCCACGAACTCCAGTGATTCTGGGAAAACTCGGCGAACTCAGTCAACAGGACAGTAAAATGTCCAGTGAGTGTTCATCAGACGAGACTGTGATATACGTTGTAAAATCGAGTGCAGGCGATGGAGAGAAAAATACAGACGAAGACGATATTGATGACGATGAGGATCATGAGGAGCATAATGAGCCTGAAAAAGCCTTGCCAAAAATCTATTCGGCAGTGAATTCGGTCAGTTCACAAGACAGTGGAATTAATTTGTCATTCCATGAGAATGACAAATCTGGCGAATCACCGGAAATTGGTCGTAGCAGTAGTGCTGAATCAAATTCAAATGGTTACTCGAGAAGACCACGTCTCACGATAAATACCGGAATAAATTTCTCCAAACAAACACGACTAACGAACGATGATTTATCTGAGGATGAGGAGGCGTTCCTCCTCTCGGAGAGTTCCGGTCAAGAGGGCGAGGAAGATTCAAAAACAGAAAATGGAATCAGTTCGGTACAATTGTTGTGGCATTGTCCACCGAAGAATGTTTGGAAACCGGTGGTAGCTGCGATGCAGGAATTTGAAATGATTAAGGATAACGATAGGGTTTTGGTTTGTTTGTCATTGGGTGGACGTAATTCATTGGCACTTGTTCATACTCTTCATCAATATCGATTTTATGTGCGCTCAAAGGGAATCGATTTTGGAATTGGCGTTGCTGCTGTTGATGACAGTCGACACGATCCTCTTGAATCGATGTCCTATCTCAAGGCACTGGACGTTCCGTATTTTTACGAGGAGGTTCATTCGGGTGCTAATCAGGAGGACGATGACGATTCTGGGTCGAAGGCGTCAGACAATGGACCCTGCAGCTTTTGTGATAAATCGACACGCGCAAGACTCTATTCCGTGGCGAAAAAACACAATTACAATGTTCTTGCACTCGGACAAAATTTAGATGATCTCACCGAAGGTTTTCTTGCCTCCGTCTTCCATAGTGGAAAATTGCGAACGATGAAGGCTCATTATAATATTCGCGAGCAGGACCTTAGAGTTATCAGACCTTACGTTTACGTCAGCGACAAGGCGCTTCGACAATTTTTCGACGGCAAGAAATTACCACTTTTTCGTGAAGCCAGTAATGAAGACGCACTTCAGGTAAAGTGGAGAATAAAATTAAATTTTAACGGATAATATAATTTTTATTATAATAATTGTTGAATTCCGGTAATCTGTTCGCAGTTTGAAGTTAGTTATTGCTGGCTTTTTTGTTTCCTAACTTTTATCAGTTTTAATTTAATATAATTTTTCTTTTTAAATATTTTCAATTTTAAAATGAATGTATTGAAAATCATTAAATTCTTGCAAAGAATTTTATCAAAAAAATTTGATAATAATTTAATTCCTTCGAAATATTTTATCATTTATAAAAATAATTGAATCCCTTCGAAGAATTTTGTTATTTACTAAAATAATTTAATTCTTGCGAAGAATTTTATTAAAATTTTAAAAAATCCTAATTAAATTCTTTTGAAGAATTTTTTTTTTTTAATTTCTCTAAAATAATGGAGTTTTTTTTAATAATTAGAATTAAAAATATTGAAAGTAATTGAATGTTAGGAACAATTTCTTTCAAGTTTTTAAAATAATCGTGTTTCTTAATAATTGAACTTAAACATTTAATTATTGAATTCTATTAAAGTTTTTAGAAAATAATTAAATTTTTCTCAGAATTATATTATAATTTTATAAAACAATTTAATTCATTCATGGAATTTTATTAAAATATAAAAAATAATTTAATTCATTCATTGGATTTTATTAAAATATAGAAAATAATTAAATTCTTTCGAAGAATTTCTTTAAGTTTCTTTGAAAATAATGTAGTTTTTTGAATAATTTTAATTGAAAATTTTAAAAAATAATTGAATTTCTGAGAATATTTTTATTATTTATAAAAAATAATTTCATTTTTGCGATGAATTTTACTACTTATAAAAATAATTGAATTGTTTCGAAGAATTTATTAAAATTTTATAAAATAATTGAATTATGGTGAAGAGAATTTTACTATTTATAAAAATAATTGAATTATTTCGAAGGATTTATTAAAATGTTATAAAATAATTCAATTCTTTTGAAAAATTTTATTAAAAATTAAAAAATAATTGAGTTGTTTTGAAGGATCTATTAAAATGTTATAAAATAATTCAATTCTTTTAAAAAATTTTATAACGAATTAAGAAAAAACTTGAATTCTTTCGTGAAATTATATTGAAAATAATTTAATTTTTGCAAAGATTTTACTATTTAAAAACAATTGAATTGCTTCGAAAGATTTATTAAAATTTTAGACAATAATTTAATTCTTTCTTGAAATTTTATTAAAATTTTGTTGAAAATAATTGAATTTTTGCAAAAAATTTTATTATTTATAAAAATAATTGAATTCTTCCGAAGAATGTTATTATTTATGAAAGTAATATTTAATTCTTGGGAAGAATTTTATTAAAATTATTGAAAATATAAATAATAATTAATTATGCACTTCATAAGTGAATTTTTTAAATTTTGATTATAAAATTATTCAAAAATTTATTTTTGAAAATAAGAAATTTTTAAATTTGCATAATAATAACAAATTAAATATCACGTTCCGCTTGTGACATTTGCTTGTAATTATAATAATTTTTATGGAATAATTTATGCAGAATATTTTCTTTATGAATATTTAGTTTTTGAATATTTTCTTCGTGTATATTTTATTACAGAATATTTTAATTTCGAGTGTTTTTAAATATTTTGTTTTATATTTCTTTAAATATTTTGTAAAATTTTGTTTTATATTCTTCTTCCAATTTTTTTTTTTCTCTTCATTTTTGTAATGACAGCGAAATTATGATTTTTTTCGAATATTTAATTTTTAAATACATTTTAAATATATTCTTTTACATATATTCTTCTTCTAATTATTTTTGTTTTCATCTCAGAAACGACAACGAAATGAGGAACTGATTACACGTCATGAGCAATCTTATCCACGTTTGTATTGGTCTCTACGTTCTGCATTGAGACCATTGATAGCAGCTCGAGTTCAAAGTAGCGATAATCAACAACAAATTAATCAGGACAAGAAACGACAACAATTCAAAAGAACGAGAACAAATTCCTTCAATTCTTCACCCATTGTGAATACATCAAGAAGATCTGAAGATAGCGAGGAAACTGACGAGGAAGCCATTGTATAAAAAGAAATTAATTCATCATCTTCCAAAGATCAATCATCATAATCATCATGATCATCCTCATCTTCATTATCATAAAGAGAAAATTGATTCTTCGGAAATTATTTTCCGCTTTACAGAAATTATCCGGTAAAGTAATATTTTTTTTATTTATTAATTTTTTGGAACATCCGTTTTTGAATTTAATTCTTCGGAAATTAATACTTCCTGATTTTTCTATAGATTTATTGATAAAAAATCGAGTTCGATATAAAAAGAGAAACTTAGAAACTTTTGAGTAAAAAAAAGTAATGTAAAAAAATTAGTGTTTCTTTCGAAGAATTAAATTTTAAAAACTGAATAATTTTTAAAGAATCTAAATTAAAGAATCATTTTCAATTGATTTAAGAGAAAACAAAATCTTTACTACATGGCTGAGAAAATTGACAATACTTATTTTTCATTTGAAAAATGAAAAAGAAATGCGAGGCACGCACAAAAGCTCTCTCGATACTCGCTTCACGCATTTTTGAACTCGTCGTCGTCGTCCTCGCTACATTCCGCTCCGTTATGAGTCGAAAAAGTGAAGCCATCATAAATTTTTATAGAAGTACTTAATTCACTCATTTATTAATTCACTGATAATGGTTAATTCATTGATGATAATAATAATAATAATAATCATTTTTTCCGACTGAGTAAAAATGAAATTCGACCAGTGTCTTTTACATTATTAAAAAATTAGTAAAAAAAAAGAATTATTGTGATAAACTTTTACTATTGAAGTGATATTAATTTTTCTTATTTGTGTCGTTTTATTTTTATTTTTTTTATAGTTTTATAATCGTATCTAATTCATAACATGCTTTGAGAAATTTCAATTATAATTATCAATTTTTTTTCCATAAGGAAAATTAATCAATTGGCAAAATTGATGGCACATGATCTACTGTTTTAGAAAAGATTTTTTTTTTCGTTTTTTTTAAATAAACAATGAATCCTCATTCCATTGACTCATCAATATTTTATTTTTCGGTTCGTTCAAAGTAGACTGAGACACTTGAGGGTTTTTCTGACTGATATGTTGTACATTCAATTGAAAAATATGTTTTTATTGCAAAAAGTTCTTAAATAATTAACGAAAAATTGAAAGAGTTAGAAAAAAATTGAAAGAATTCAACAAATTTGTTAATTTTGGATTTGAAGACTTTTTTAATTTGTAAATCTTCTCTTAATACTGAATAATTTATTAAGATAAAGAAAAAAAGAAAGAATTGAGAAAAAAGGAAATTTTTGAGTGTACAACAATAGGATTTTCAATTTTTAATTTAGAGTGCGGCTGGGAGTGTCGATTGTAGCAAAACTCACGAAATAAAATTGACTGTTCTATTATTGGCGAATATAAAACTCGTGACCAAATATGAAACAACACAAATTTACAAACTATATGCTTTCTCTACACTGCCGATTATACGGTAGACACTTTTTTTTCCTTGTATACTTTCAAAAGAAAAAAAAAATAACAAAAAAATAAGTGATCTTTTTTTCATGATAAATTCAATTGCGACACGTGTTCGATAAATTTCAAAGAGATTCGATATTTTTATACTCTCAAATAGCAATACCGCAAAATGAACAGAGTTTATGCGGGAAAGAATTTTATCAATCAATCCTTTTTTTTCCACTGAAAATAAAAATCAAATTTTGTACATACTTATTATTGACTCAAAAAAAAATGAGGGATTGATTGAAAAAATTTTCTATCCACTTCTGATAAAAATGTATAAGGGAAAATTGACTTTGCAATTGTTGCACTGCCATCATACATGAAAAAAAAAACTGAAATCAGAAAAATATTACCTGAAAATTATTATCCTTTTATACAGAAAATAATTATTTCTCCCTATTGTCATAGTGAATCGAACACGTTAGCAAATTTTATATCATAAATGTATGTGTATGTTTGTAAAGTACGATAAACAAAGTTTTTATATTTATCTTAATATTACACTCTCATGACGTTTACTCGAAAATACACCAAATTTTGTAAAATGAGTTTAATTCCCAAGAAAAAAATAGAAGGAAAGGAAATTAAATCCTTTTCAAACTTGAAAAAAATATCTCCGATTCTATACTTACTTGTTGAGAAAAATCGAGATTAACAAGAATAAAACATTGTTACACAGTCCAGTAACGTTATTTTCCTGTGTAAAAAAATTGTCAAATGGAAAATATCGTTTTTTTTCCGACTGGACAATAAGAAAAATTTTGCTCAGAAATCTCTGCATCTAGAAAAACATGTTTGTATAGTTTGTAGAATTAATGATAAATTCAGTCAATTATTGACTGAAAGAAAAAAGATTTCCTGTTCTTTGTGGAAAAAATTTTGTCAGAACATGTATACTAGCTTGCCATCAATGTTGCATGTCTGTTGATAAAATATGAATGTGAGTTACAATATCGATTTAATGGTGACAAAAAAAATAGTGAAATATTTTGAAGTTACTTTTAAATCTGTGATGTAAACGCACTCAATAAGAAACATCGTAGAGGGTTAAGAAAAACTGTACATAAAATACTGTCTACGTATGATATTCTTATGAGAAAAAAAATTAACAACGTTGACTTTTGAGAAGTTGTGTCAAAATCTTTAAATGTCTACGTATTGTAACTACGATATATTATGGTTTTTTGACATTTAATCCGAATGAAGTCTGAGAAAGCACTCAAACACCTCTTTGCGTAAATTCTCTTCAAGGTTTTAATAGAAGTTTTAATAGAAAGTGTTTCTTTTTCGAGAGAGAGAGAGAGAGAGAGAGAGAGAAAGAGTTCCTTTTTAGAAAGAAAAACTTTACTTCGAAGAAAACTAGAGAAAAGTTGATAAAGCGAGAGATTATTTTTAAAATTCTTTTTCATTATTTCTTCTTCAACTGTTTTTGTTCTTTCTTTCAACTTTTCTTCTTCAATTATCGTTGAAAATAATTTTAAGTTTTTCGAGAAACAAAACAAATAAAAGAAGTTATTTTTAAAAATTAATTTTTCTAATTGAGCAAAAAGGGAAAAGTAGGAAAAGAAGTGAGTCTATTTATTTATTTACATACAAAGAAAAGAAAATTGTTGATTGTGAAACAAATTGTTAATTAAATATTTAACGAAAAGGGTATTTTAATTTTTTGTAAGCCCTTTATTATCTTGTAAGTAAATAAATAAATGAAAAAATAAATAAAAAGAACTAAAATAAAAAAAAGTAAACTTTAAAATACAAAAAATTAAGTAGAAATTAAAATAAAAGGAATTACGAAAAATAAAGAAAAGAAAAAGTCTATTACAGCGAAATTAAAGAAGAATTTGAAAAATTCAAATGAAAGGAAAAATAATCCAAAAAAGTCAAAGAAGAAATAAAAAAAAGGGAATTTCGAGAAAAATTTCAAAAAACAAAAGTCGTAGAAAGCGTCGAGTAAGAAACCAAAAAAAAAAAAAAAAATGTTACAATTTCATAAGAAAAAGTACAGATAATTGAAAAATTAAATTAAAAAAAAGAAAAAAAAGAACCAATGAAAATATCAAAACAGAGTAATGAAAAAAAGTGAGTGATATCGATGAAAAAACGAAAGTAAAAATCCTGAAATTAATACACAAAATTCAGGATCTATAATATTGTGTATAGAAAAAAAAAGATTTATTTCTTGAATAAATAAATCGAAAATTAATGGGAGAAAGATATTGTGAAGATATTTTTCATGGTGTTTTTGACGAAGTCAAGGAAAATACTTATAAATATCAAAGACTATTGTTTTTCTTCCCTCTTTTTTTGTAAATAGAAATAAAAAGTTTGCGGTATCCTGTATATGCACGCGACAGTATATACATATATTATATATGTTAAGAGGAAAAAAAAATTTTTTTTTGTTGGATTTTATAAAAAAAAAAGAAAAGCGAATCTGCGATACCCATCTCGTGTTTTGTACAATGTACAAAAAAAATATATTTTTAGGGAAGGGAGGGAGGGGGGAAGTATTTTTCACAAGCAAAGTACTCGATACTGCAAACATTTTTTTTTTTTTTTGTATTTTTGTTTTCGAGTAGAGAACCATAAATCGAATAACGCTCTTGTATCCTCTAGAGAATACATTGCACGTAGATTTAGCTTATCGATTTCCGTTTAGTCTAGGCGCATGAGTCATGCAATTCTGTAATACTAATTAATGTTAAAAGGTTACTGAAGTCCTAAGTGATTGATTAAATACAGGTTACACACACTATATAAATATATTATACATATTCCAGATCGAGGAAGAAACTTTGAAGGAACTTACAATGATAATCCGATGTTATTTATCCTTCAATTGCGATTTATTTTGAGATGAAAATTTGTTTCTATATTGGAAATGTTTTTAAGATTGTTAATATTATTCGTGTATATTAATTATTATGATTATTATTAATTATTTTGTAATAAAAAGACTTTGTTACAAAATAATTTTAAAAAAATGTCTTTAACAGAAAAGAAATATTATTATATATTTTAATTATATTGATTAAATTTTGATCTCGATTTTGATAATACGAGAGAGATATATTAAAAAATGTTTATTAAAAAAATATCTATTCGATAAATATTTATAATTTATTCTCTTCTTTTATAGAAAATTATTTTTCCATTTGGATTTTTATCTGAAAAAAATAAACTTTTTTTTAATTTTTTAGAACTTTTAGAAATGAAAAATATAATTGTTAATTTAATATAACAATTAATTGGTTCTAATAATTATGTATTTTTATTTTTCTTTGTAATTTTTTTTCTATTTTATTTTCAGTTTGTTTTTATTATTTTGAATTTTATTTTCAAAACATTGTTTTTCTATTTTCTATAAAAAAAGAGTGTGACGCGAAAACAAAATTCCATTCACGACTGATTTTGTGAAAATGTAAATTTCCGAAAAAATGTCAGTAAATTGTTGATTTAAAAAAAAGTACAATTTTTTTGTGAAATAATTAAAAATAGAATTTTTTTTTCCAATAAAAATGAAATTTTATTGGAGAAAAATAAAATTTTGTTTTGAGAAAAAGAAACAGGTTGTTTGAAAAAATAAAAAAAAAAAAATTTTGTTGAAGAGAAAAATTGTATAGTTCCCATTGTTCATATTATTGAAGTGGATGAAGTGAAAAAAAATTTCAACTCGATCTGCGTGGCCAATAATGTAGGTCGAACTGTACAATCAAAACGCTTAGATTTTGAAATAATAATTTTAAGCGAGAAAAAAAAGAAATTTTTTGCCATTCGAGTAACATGACGTTGAACAAAAATCAAAATTCCTCAATATTTAATAATAAATCTCATAGTTGTCAGATTTATTCGGTATTTTTATATTATAATAAAAAAAATATATAAATAAAATATAGATAATTGTTGAATATGCCATGTTGCTCGAATATTCTTATTGTATACATATTATAATAAAAAAATCTATATCTCAAAAATATTCTCTTTCAAAAAAAAAATGATTGTTTTATTCTCAAACAAATTTTTGAGAAAGAGATTTTTAAAATTATCTTTAATATTATTATAATATAAGAAGATTGTTTTTTTATCTGCATGCGATGTTATTTACGAATGACCTAAAAAAAAGAGAAGAAGAAGAAGTAATTTTTTCATGTTATTGTATAAATAAGTTTTTTTCTTCTAAATGCGTAATTATTCGCTACTGTTATATGAATAAAATGAGAATGAGAAAATGACGAGATGAATGTGAGATATATTTTAATTGTAGAGATGATTTTTTTTTATTTTATTTTTTTTTTTTGTGAAATCTTTTTTGAGATTCGTATTTAGATATTTCAGTGTATGCAACGAATTGTTCTTGTCAAGTTGTATAACTGGATATTATTTACGAATAATTATTATTAATAGATCTTATATTTTTTAAGAGTTACAAGAGAGAGTATATTGTTATTGTAAAGTTATGTAAGTTTATTTATCGCTAATAAAAAAATGATCTTAATACAATTTTTGTCTCTGTTTTTACATTCAAATAATATTTTTTACTTCTCAAGAAATTAATTATTTTATTTTATTAAATATTAATAATTTATAATTAAAATAACACATTTGTTCTTTTATTCGTTAATTTATTTCGTTAGCTTAATTTTCATTAATTTAATGAAAATTAAAATTATTTTTGAGGAAAATAATGAAATGAAAGAAAAAGAAAAACTCCACAGGGTATATTTTGAGTTTGGAAAATTTTACAAAGGTCAACCATTGTTTTCCGTTTCTGTGAATGTACTGGTACATTGTTCTCGATTGTAAACAAAAGTTTATATTCTAATTCAAGATAGAAATTTAATTTCAATATTTTAAATATTTATAATTATAAAAATATTTATAATATTTATAATATTTATAATATTTATAATATTTATAATTTATTATAATTTTTATAATTTATTATATTTTTTTAAAATCATTTTATATAAGTATAATAATTATAATAAATAATAGAATTATAATTAAATAATTATAATAAAAAATAACTTTATTTGAAAAATATTTGTTTTCTTTGAAATAAATTTATTTGCGAAATATTTATTTATTAAAAATAAATTTTATTTGTAAAATATCTATTTATTTTGAAAATAATTTTATTTAAACTGAATAATTCCAATCTAGAATGGAGAATTTATTTTGATAGTAAAAAGAAAAGTGAGAGAGAAAGAGAGAGAAAATTTTATTATTTTGTTTCATTTTCTTCTCTATATTCAAATCCCCACCAGGTATATTTGAATATTTTGAAAATTGCACTTGAAGGTCAAGCTTTGTTCTCCTATCTATTTAAATATACAATAGTTCCAGAAGACTGAAAAGGTAAAGAAGGAGTGAGAGGGAAAGAAATTTTATTACTTTTGTTACATTTCCTTATCTAATTTTCCATCCCCACTCCGATATCTCTTCAGTTTGGGGTTGGGAACTTTTCAGTGACCACCGAGTAGGTAATAAAGAAGTGTGAAAATTTACCTAATTATTTTTGCGCTTCTCTTTCGATCACGTGTTTTTTAAAAAAAAATCCAAATTTCGAATTTCTTATTTTTGCGAATTACTTTTTTTTCATTAATTATTAATATTATAAAAAAATAAATTATTTTAATTATTTTATAAAATTTTATGTACTTAAAAATAATAAAACAAAAGAATGTGAAAAATCAAAAACATCTGAAAATCACCCATAATTAAATAAAAATTAAAATTCTATCTTTAATTTCGGGAGTGTTAAAATTAATTAACAAAATAGTTACAAAAAGTGTCTTTAATTAATTTTCTTACACTTTTTTTTTGATAAATTATGATAATATCGAGAGTGTCGTAATACATCCAAATTGTGATTGTTTTTAATAAAAATTTATTAAAAAATGTAAAATATTAAATATAAAGTTAAAAACAAAATTTTATTGTTCGGGAGTGTTCGTAAATATATTAAAATCGAGAGTGATTGTTTTTTTTGTTCTTAAAAATAACATCGTTGAAGAACAATTCCAGAGAATGGAAGACAGATACAGGCTAAGATTATTCGCAGTAAGTTTAAAATATTTAAATTAGAAAATTTTTAAATTTTATTATTTTTAAAATTGGTAATTTTGCGAATTGTTGCTAATATTTTATGATAATAAAATACAATAAAAAATAACGACTTTTTGATTAGAAAAAAAAACACTAAAAATAATCCTCATTGAATTTTATCGAGTCCCCTATATATTATTTACAGTTTTGGCTTTTATTACCACAAGTAAATTATTATCTGATTCTCGATGTTTCAGCAAAAATAAGTTTCTTTTTAATATAATGTAATTTTATATTACTGATTTTATTTCCTTTTCGTAAATTTTGCGGAAGCAGCTTATTACTCGTTTTCTAGCCAATTAAATTCTATGTCAAGCATGCACTTTATTAAATAGTTTTGCTTTTCCCTTCTGATGTGATAGCGCGCGTGCGCTCTCTTCCCATGTTCCGCATTTTTTTAAGAAAAAGCGAGAAAAATTTATAACATCCTTAAAAAGAAAATCTACACATTCAATATCAAGACACTTATTTTTTACAATGTAATTTCAGGCTTTTTTTAAATTAGATACACTCTCTCAGAATGGTTCTTATCTGTTGTTATAAAAACGTATTTATATAATTCACCCCTCTTTTTAATGAAGCTCTTAATTACTGGTTCATAATATCGAGGGAATTATTTCCCGAGATAAGAGAATATTATCTCAAATGAAAAAAGAATTCTACACTTTGAAGTGGAAAAGGATTACTTTGATGTATTATATACTTGAACATAAAAGAATATTTCTTCGATTTGAAATAAAATGCTTTTTAAAGTGTGTAAAAAAAATAGAGAAAATAGTCTTTTCATATTTTTAATTCCAAAATATAAAGAATGGAGAATAATTTAGTTTAGATAAAAAAAATATTTTAATTTTAATTTCCGTAAACGAAATGATGTTATTAACTATTATTATTTATTATTCATTACTATTCTTTATTTTTCATTATTTATTACTATTATTTATTATTATTGTTTACTATTATTTATTATTATTGTTTACTATTATTTATTATTATTGTTTATTATTATTATTATTCATTACTTGTTTCAACTGCTAATTATTGGGCCCACTGTAGGAAAACCATTTAATTATTGCTATTTATTATTACTACCGTCTATTTGAAAAGAAGTTCCTTTTAAAAATATATTGAGTTTAGAGTTATGTAATGTTTTAAGTAGTAAAAATCGTGTTTAGTCAGACATGATTTGATATTTTTTTTATAACTTTATTCTTTTTATGAAAACAAAGGTAAAACTTATTTTTATTTCTTTATCTGTTTACTAAGGTAAGTGTTTTCCCTGAAATGAATTTAAAATTAGTAGTAAAAAATAGTTTTAGTCAGACCTCAAGGAAATAGTAATTTAACTATAAAAATTACTTCTAAGAATATTTGTTATGGAAATTTTCCTAGAAATTCTCAAAAATTGAATGAGTTAAAAATTTTAAGTAGTAAAAGCCACGCTTAGTCAGACGTCATTTAATAGTTTTATGAATTTCACATTCTTCTGAAAAATTAAATAACAATTATTTTCTATATTTACAGAATTTAAAAAGCCATTTTTTAATTCAGATAATAGAATCAGTAGTAAAAGATCCGTTTAGTCAGACCTCAAAAAATGTGAATTTAACTACGAAAATTAATATTTTTAACAAAAATATTTGCATGCCACAATACATATTTTTCAAAAAGTTTCGAAACATTAAAATAAGTTTAAGTTTGAAGTAGAAAAAATCGTGTTTAATCAGACATGATTTGATATTTTTTTTTAAAAAAATTTATTCTTATAAAAACAAACGTAAAATTTATTTTTGTTGACTTATTTGTTTACCACCGTGAGGGTTTTCCCTGAAAAAATTCAAAATCAGTAGTAACAGATGGTTTTAGTCAGACGTCAAGGAAATATTAATTTAACTACAAAAATGACAAATAAAAATATTTTTATGGATATTTTCCTAGAAATTCTCAAAAATTAGAATAGTTAAAAATTTTAAGTAGTAAAAGCCACGCTTAGTCAGACGACATTTATTAGTTTTATGAATATTACATTCTTGTGAAAAATTGAATAACAATTATTTCTTTCCATATTTATAGAATTTAAACGGCAAATTTTTCATTCAGAAAATAGAATCAGTAGTAAATGGTCGTTTTAGTCAGACGCATAAGAAAATATACCATTTTTACTGTAAAAATTTATTTTTATTAGGAATATTAACTTGTATATTAGTCAATAGAAATTCTTTTAGGAGATTTACGAAACTTGAAAAAAGAATAAATTTTAAGTAGTAAAAACCACGTTTAGTAAGCCATTATTCGATAATTTTTTATAAATTTATTTTTCTTTGTTTCTTTTTTACCAAAAATCGCACAAAATAATTTATAAATAATAATAATAATAATAATAAAAATATTTGCACAATAGATATTAGATATTTATAGATATTTTTAAAGACTGGAAAAGTTGCACTGAACTTGGAGTAAATTTAAATTTTAAGTAGTAAAAATAATGTTTAGTCAGACATCGTTTTGTATTTTTAAAAATTTATTCTTCTTCTAAAAAAATCCCTCATAAATATTTATATTGCTCACTCATCATTTGAAAGAGTAAAACGGAATTTTTTCCATTGAAGTAAATTTCAATTCAGTAGTAAAAGCCCATTTTAGTCAGACGCACAAGAAAGTACGTTATTCTTTTACTGGAAAAATAATTAATTTCTAATAAGAATACTTGTATTAGTGCAATCGATATTTTTCAAAAGATTTACTAAATTTGGAATAAATTTAAATTTTAAGTAGTAGAAACTATGTTTAGTCAGGCGTCATTTGATATTTGTGTATTTTATTCTTACGAAAAAATCAAATAAAAATTATAACTGCTCATTTATTTTTTGGAATATTGAAACGTAAATCAGTAGTAAAAAATTGTTTTAGTCAGACATGCATTTGATTTTTGATAGTTTATTGCAATTTTTTTTTTAGTTTTCATAACAAAATTTTATAACAACTAGATTTTAATCATATTAATTTAATTCTAGAAAAATACTTCTAAGGAACGTAAGAAGAATATTTGTTATGTAATGCAATCGACATTTTACTCGAAATTTCCAAAAATTGATAAAAGTTCAAATTTTAAGTAGTAAAAACCATGCTTAGTCAGACAACATTTATTAGTGTTACAAATACATATTTTCATGTGAAAAATTTAATAAAATCTATTTTTTAAATTACTTACAGAAGTTAAACGTTAATTTTTAATTAAGGTAGTACAATTAGTAGTGAAAGGACATTTTAGTCAGACGCACAAGAAAGTAACAGATAGATTCACTAAATAAACTTTTTTAAAAGATTCACTAAATTTTGAATATTTTAAGTAGTAATTTTAGAAAGTAAATTTTAAGTAGTAATTTCAAGTAGTAAAAACCACGTTTAGTCAGACTTTAAACCATAAAATAATAAAAATATTAAAAATAATGAAAATGAAAATAATAAAAATAGTAAAAAAAAAAAAAAATAGAAATAGAAATAGAAAATGTTTTAAGTAATTTTTCTCAAGAAAACAAATTTCTATTTTCCAAAAAAGGGAAATTTGATTGAAGGTACATGAAAAAAATTGAAAAATATATCTATAAGAACAAGAATAATAATTTTATTATTGATTTTATTGAATTTTTAAAATAGATATATATTTATTTATGTATATTTATATTTATATATAATATATAATATATAGAACAGCGCAAATAGTTTCGTCATTAGCGTTTTAATGTTAAATATAAGGTACTCAAGACGCGACCAGTTTATCAAATCGATTCGAAGAATTAATTTTCTTATTTTTTTCCTTCTCTCGAACATTCGGTCGATTTCAATCAAGCATTTGAAATATACTGACATCTGACATCTGGCATAGAAATTATGTAAATTATTTAATTTTTCAATATTTTTTTTTGACACTTTTTCTCTTTTTTATTTTAACGCTCACTGATACACACACTTCGAGCAAAAAGCCATATACGAGAAGCAGTATTTTTTTTTTTGACAATATAATAATTCTGTCGTTCGTCATTAAAATTATGTCTTCTTTTTTTGTCATATATAATTATATGATGAATAATTTACAAGTCAGAGTTGATTATTTCATTCTGGATTTTTTTCTCTCAATTTTATATTATCATTATCATCATCGTCGTTATTTTTAATGAAACTTGAAATTTTGTTTGGGAAAAAAAATATAAAGAAAAATTTTTTTAGGAGAATAAAAATGTGTATTGAAAAAAAAAGAAAAATAAGAGAAAAACGAAATAAAAATAAAATTTTAAAAAATGTAACAAAAATAAAATTGAAAAAAAGTAAAAAACAAAAGTGAAGCAAAATACATAATTAACAAAAGATTTTGTTTATAAAAAATGTTTTCTCTTCACAGAAATGAAAATCAACTCTGACGAGTAATTTTTTTATCGATAAAAGTATATATTTAATTTTTGCGCAGAAACGGACAGAAACGGATGATGGCCTCATTATAAAGTGGAAATTTAGTTAAACGATTTTTTTTCCATTCATAAACTAGCACATTCGACTTATATATCTACGCACAATGAGATGGTTAAATTTACTTTGTTATACAACACGTGAGCGTGTATGATTGTCAAAAAGTAACTTCATTTTTTTTCTAATAATACAATAACATGCGCAATTTTCTTTTTACCATTTACATGTATCAATAATCATGCCGATCATTTATAAATTATTTTGCTTTCCTCTTTTTTTGTTTAAATGCGCTAAAAACAATTATCACTCATATCATAAACATACATTTTTCCCCTTCTTATTTTTAAATTGAAATATTAAAATTTCAATACGCTTTGTAAATTTAATTTTTTTTTTTGATACTTTAATAAATTTAAATTTGCAGTAAGAGCTAAAAAAATTTGATAATCAAAATAAACGAGGAAAAATAATTTTAATAAGGAAAATACCAACAAAAATAATTTGTGGAGAAAATAATGAATTGGAAAAAAAAATAATTACAAAATAAGCTCCGTAAGGATTTACAATTTTTTTTTATGAAAAAAGTAACTGGGGATTGTAAATAAAAAACATAGTTAATAAAAATATAATGTAAATTATCTATTCAACATTGAACGGTTATTTTTAAACTATTTAATAAAAATATTTTTAATACAGTTTTTTCTATAATCTTACCCCTTGATATAATTTGTGCGATTAGTTTTAGTTTCTACATGAAATAGTATCAATATTGTAGAGACTGAAAAATTTTCTTTTAGACTTCTAATAAACGGAAATTTCTTTTATTTTCTGTATTTTATCTTTATTTTCTGTAATTTTTTTATTTTCTATATTCAATATTAGATTTTATGATATATATTAGTAATTACAGTGAAATATTTTTTTAATGGTAATTATAGTGAAACATTCCTTTTTATGTCAATTATAGTGAAATATTTTTTTAATGGCAATTAGAAATATTTTTTTAATGGCAATTAGAAATATTTTTTTATGGCAATTAGAAATAGTTTTTTTTACTGGTAATATTAGAAATACTTTTTTTTTAATGGTAATTTTTAGAAAAATTTCTATCTAATTTTTTTTTAATGTTTTAAGTAAATGCAATTATCTAGTAGATAAAGATTTTATACGACTTTTAGGTTTAAAAAAAAGAAAAAGTATTTTTTATATTTACTGTCTATGTGTATATTAATAATTTTCTTTTTTTCGGGAATATATATATATATAGTTTTTTTTTTTTGAAAAATATAAATTGCTCATCATTACCGATATGATGCAGCTATGAGTTATGCAAATGAAATACAGAAAGTTAACCGGCGAACATTAAAAATGATGAACATACTTTGAAGATACGCGCGCAAGCTGTTCAAACAGTGAAATGCATCAGTTTGCATTGCTCCTTTGGGAAATATATCGCTTTAAGGTATATAATAACCCTGGAGAATTTTACAACGAAATCCGAGATATTCTAGTTCTTATTTTATATTCGGTTACAATGTTCTGTAAATATTTATAGCGGGATTTTATAACTTAATTTTAGCAAAAAAAAAAGAAAGGAAAGAAAAGAAAAAAACAAAAAGAGAAGAAACACAGGAAAAAAAGGAAAAATAAAAGATAAAGTGAAATATTTAAAACGAGATGCAATTTTCATACCCTAAGGATTTTAGAGAATATTTGGATTTTGAATAATTTATTACAGAAGAGAAATTTATTAGAGAAATTGAATAGAGAAATTTATACGCGAGACATTTTGATTTTTAATTTAATGAAATATAATTTTCGATTACCAAAAGTGTAATACAAAAATTTCTACTTTTGCACTAATTTACATATTTCAAATTAATAATTAAATTTGAATGAAAATAAAAATAAAAAGTCTAAACAAAATAATAAAAATAAAAACAAAAGAAAATTAAAATTTAATTCCATTTATATATTTAACTATTTGTTATTTCCTCATCTATTGAAAGTTGAATATAAATTTTTGTTTTTGAAAATAAATATTCATAAAAATATTAAATTTGATTTAAAAATTTATTACAAAATTATACTTTAATAATAGAAAATTAAATATTACCTTAAAATTACATTAAATTAAAACTATGAATTAAAATATGATTAAAATAAAATTAAAATAAGTTTGAAATTAAATAAATTAATATAAAAAGGCATTTTATTCTAAACGACCATTTACCGTTTAAGTAAATAAATAGGAATGAAATTGAAATGAAATTGAAACGAAATAGAGTTAAAATAAACCAAAATAGAGTTAAAATTAAAGGAAAATAAAACGAAATAAAATAAAATATAAAAAGCAAATAAAAAAAATAAAAAAATAAAGTGGAATTAAAATTTAAATTGAATTTAAATTACAAAAATAAAAATATAATAAAATAAAAAGGTAAATTAAAATTAATTTTAAGTGAAGGAAAATCGAATTAAAGTTTGAATTGAATAAGTAATTAAAATAGAAAATTTGTTGTCTATTATTCTCTCTAAATTATTACACTTATGGATTTTTTTCCACTAAAATAAAAAAAAAATTAAAAAACAATATAAAAGAAAAAAATAAAATAAATAAAAATGAATAAAAATGAATAAGAATTAATATGTGAAGTAAAATGGAAAACTAAGTCTTAAAAATGTTCATGAAAATTTTTAATTAAAAACTAT
Organism: Leptopilina syphax; assembly: GCA_032872505.1. Classification (NCBI taxonomy): domain Eukaryota; kingdom Metazoa; phylum Arthropoda; class Insecta; order Hymenoptera; family Figitidae; genus Leptopilina; species Leptopilina syphax. The sequence goes on from JAVJHT010000019.1 coordinate 77,050, forward strand.
AATACTTATTATTATAAACTAGACGATAGTATTAAAAAAACATAATTAAATAAATACTTAATTTTTAATTAATTTTTATTAATTTTTATTAATTTTATTAATTTATTTTATAACTAGGAATAATAAAAATTTTTATTCATAAAAGTCAAATATTGACCGATATATTTTTCTTTTTATTTTATTATAATTATATGCATATGTATAGTGTGAAATGGGAAAAGTTGAGAAAGATTTATTTCTTACATTATATAAATAGAGATAATTTGAATATTTTTTTTTGTCTATAATTATTATTTTTTTTTCGAGTTTTTGGAATAAAAAGCAGTCTATCGCACTGTCCGCTTTTGCACTTACTTAACTATTTACTAATACACGAGATGAGAGCGAAAATGTTTTTTTTACAATTTTTTTTTGCCTTTTTTTCTTTTTTTTTTTTTTTTGATAATAGACGAAATTGCAGATATGTCATTTAAAGTGTAAAGTCGAAAGTTTAAAAGTCAACCAACAGCCAAGATAAAGATCTTAAAGTTACCGGTGGTCCATTTTCTTTAATCTTGTTCGTCAGCTCATTGACACACGTCGAGTAAACTTATCAGTGTCTCTCCTCGACATTAATGTAATACACTTTAGTAAAAAAAAAGAGAGAAAGAGAGAACTATATTTAATATACTATCGCCACCTTTTTTTATCTCGCAGGACCGCATTACATTTTTTTAGGAGACAAAATTTTGTAGTGTTTATTTCGAATTAATTTTTTAATTATTACAAAAAATTAATAATTTTTCTTTTGAATTTTGAATAGTTTATTTCGAAAATTAATCATTTTTCTCGAAAATTTTGAATTCACTCTTCAAAAATTTATAATTTCAGAATATCGAATTGATTATTTCGAATTAATAATTTGTAAGTTTTTAGGTAGTAATTATTTCGAAAATTAATAATTTCAGACTTTCGATTTAATTATTTTGAGAAAATAATTTTTTAATTTTGGAAGTACCAATAACTTCGAAAATTAAATTCCCATCGATATTGTTAATAGTCATTTTAAAAATTATAATTTTTTTCAAAATTGAATAACTAATAAACCAGAGGCGATTTTTTTAAAGCTGGTTAAAAATTGATTTTTAATAACAGTTTTAATGAAGAAGATGGTTAAAAAAAATATTTAACATTTTTTTTCTATTTAAAAATAGACATTGAAAGTCGATTTTTACTGGTAGTATAAAAATTAAATTACTTTACAGAATTTTTGAAACATCGAATTAATTATTTCGAAAATGAATAATTTTCCTTCGATATTTCAAATTAATTAGTCAAAAATGAATATTTCTGGAATTTTCAATTAATTATTTTGGACTTAATAATTAAAAAATTTTGAAATATCAGTTGTTCAATTATTTTGATAATTAATAATTTTCGCTCCAAATTACGAATAATTATTTCAAAAGGTAATAATTTCAAAAATTCGAATTATTTATTACAAAAATTAATGATTTTCGTTCGAAATTTCGAGTTAATTAAGTACTTGAAAAATTAGAAGTTTTTTAAGATTTTTTTGCAGAACCGCAAGTCATTTTCGAAATAAAAATAATTTACTATTCACTTCGAATATTTAGAATTTTGAATTAATTATTTTTAAAACATAATTTTCATACGAAATTTCAGTGTAATTCTTCAAAAATAAATAGTTTTGTAATTTCTAATTAATTATTTCGAAAACAAATAACTTTCCTTAGAAATTTCAAAATTATTCGTCGAAAATTAATAATTTCTGCGAATTTCGAGTTAATTGTTAGTTTCGAAAATTAATATGTTTTCTTCAAAACTTTTAATTAATTTGTCGATCGATAATCAATATTTTCGTAATTTTTAATTAATTATTTCGAATTAATTTGATTTTTAAAATGCAAGTACTAATTAAATTAAAGATTAATTAATTTTCGTTTCAAAATTTCAAATTAATTAATTTGAAAATTAATAATTTTTATTCTAAATTTCACATGAATTCTTCAAAAATTGATAATTTCGAAATTTCGAATTCATTTTTTATCGAATTAATAATTTGTAATTTTTTAAATACTAATAATTTCGTAAATTAATAACTCTCGTTCAAAATTTCAAATTAATTATTTTGAAATTTAATAAATTTCGGAATTTCGAATTAATTTTTCCAAATTAATAATTGTGAAAATTTCTTGTACTAATTCTTTCGAAAATTTATGCTGTTTGTTCGAAATTGGTAAATTAATTATTACCAAAATTAAAAATTTTCTTTCAAAATAAAAAAAATTAAAACCAGAAGCAATTTTTTTCGAAAACTATTAAAAATCGATTTAAATCTAAATTGTCAGCAATAATGTACAAATTTAAAAACAATTTTTAAAATTTTTCTTTTTTTATAGTCAACAAGTTTATTTTTAGTTTTACTGCAAGATAAATTAAAATTTTTACACAAAAATGTGATTTTTTTTTAAAGTAAATAATTATTTTTCCCTTTATTCACTTATAATCTATAAATTTTATCATAGAAGGAAAAAAATAAAGAAATCGACAATATTGAAATCAGATAACAAACGCAAATGTGCCAATTATCCTTGGTTTTCGCATTTCTTTTATTTTTGTTCTTTATTTCTTTTTTATTGCTTTTTATTGTTTTTTTGTCTCTTATTTTACTTTTTTCATTTTATGACACTTTGATATCGATGTTTTAAATCTCTAGTATTTTCATCATGCACAATATAACGGATCTCTAAAAACTTAATAGCTCCACGTACAGGTGGTGACGGGGAAAACATAGTTTTCTTTTTTTTTTCTTTATTTTCTTTCGTTCTTTCTTTTTTTCTTTTCTCAAACCATAGTGTAGAGAGAGAGACTGTGTCGTAAAGCTCGTAATATAAATCTTGTGGAACGTTGAACGTGTATTTAGAAAGACGCATCGAAGTACATTCGATAATTTATAGGAAAACGTCTCTTTACAACTCTTGAGAAACTTATTTGCTTTTTCCTTTCAAGTTTGTGAACTTTACTTTCTCTTTGAGGTAAACTCGATTATATTCTACCGGAAATTGATAATAATTTCACCATCGCTGTCCACATATAGAAAATTGTTGATTTAGTACCTAGTTAATTTAATAATTACGAAATTTCTACTTTTGTCTTTTTATTTTTTTGAATTTTTAAAATTTTACATCTTTGATTTTTTTTAATATTTTTATTTTGATGCTTGTAAAATTTCTACCCTTGATTTTGATTTTTTTTTAATATTTTCGAATCTTTTACTCTTTATTATCAGTTTTTGATATTATTTCAAAATTTCAACCCTTGATTTTTTTTTGTTTTATTTTTTAATAATTACAAACTTCTAACCCTCGAATTTTAGAATTATTTCAAAATTTCAACTTTTTATTTATTTTTTTGGGGAATTTTATTTTTCTCTTTAATTTTTTTAATAATTTCGAATTTTTTTTACTCTTTATTACCTATCAGTTTTTAATATAATTTCAAAATTTCAACCCTTGAATTTTTTTTTTTAGTAATTATATAAAGTTTTTACCCTCGATTTTGATTTTTTTAATAATTTCAAAATTTCTACCCTTGTTTACTATTTCGAAATTTTTTCAATATTTCAAAATTTCACCCTTTGGTTTTTAATTATTTTTTTATATTTGCAAAATTTCTACTCTTGATTTCGTTTTTTGATTAATTCAAAAATTTCTCTCCTGGTTTTTTGTATTTCAGAATTATTTCAAAACCTTAAAGCTTACAATTTTTATTTATTTTTTTTAGGGTCAATTTCACAATTTCACCTTTTGAATTCTAATTATTTTTTCGACATTTGCAAAATTTCTACCCTTGACTTTGATTCTTTTATAATTCAAAAATTTTTACCCCTGTTTATTATTTCAGAATTATTTAATAAATTTTAAATTACAAATTTTTATCTCTATTGATATTTATTTTTTTTTGTTGGGAATTTTATAATTTTTATTTCTTGATTTTGATTTTTTTGAATAATACAAAAATTTCTACTTTTTATTTATTTATTATTTTTGTTGTTGTTGACAATTTTAAGATCTCAACCCTTAATTTCGCCATTTTTTAATAATTTAACAATTTTTACTCTTTTTGATTATTTTTTTATATGCTTTCAAAATTTAAACCCTTAATTTTTGCTTTTTAATTAAAAAACCTTGGATTTTGATTTTTTTAATGATTCCAAAATTTCTACCCTTGATTGTTATTTCTTATAATTTTTTTTGATTAAGAAAATTCTAGATTTTAATTAAAGAATTTTTTGTGCAAAAAGTGCTTACTAATACTATTAATAATTTAAATTAATTGTCTCTGGTAAGTTTTCGTGTAGAAAAAATATAGAAATTTAACAATTAATAATTGTATAAAAAATTGTAATTGTTAATATTATTTATTTATCGTTAATGTTTCTAAAATTATTGAAAAATAAAAAAAGGAAAAAGGGAAAGAATAAATAAAGAATAAAAGAAAGAAAGGAAAAAAGTTAGAGGAGGAAAAATTCAAGAATAGAGAAAAGAAACAATGAAGGGAAATATGAAAAATAAATAAGAACAATGGGAAAGAAAAATGAAAGAAAACAGAAAAAATAGAAGGAAAAAAAAAGAAAAAAAGAAAGAAAGGAAAAAATTGAAAGGAGGAAAAATTAAAGAAAGGAGAAAAGAAAAAAAGCAGAAATGAATGAAGGGAAAAAAGTAAAAAAAGAAAAAAAGGCAAAAAGTGACAAAAACGAACAAGAAAGAATGGAGAAAAGAAAATAAGAAAAAAGAAAAAAGAGAAAAATACGTATTTGAACAAATTTGACAGTAAAAAAATAAAAATATTAATGAGACACATTATCATCGATGAGTGTGAAATTTGAGTCACTTTGAAATTCAGGTGGACTTGGAAGAAGAGGATAATAATCAATAGTCTTGTGATCTTCAGAAAGTGGGAGATTGAGGATCCTCATCCTCATCCTCCTCGTCCTCGTCTATTCCTGGCTCGCCTAAGGCGTGTGCGAATTCTGAAACAGATATTTGATTTTTACTTTTCAACGATTTCGACATATTATATTTATATTCTCTCTCTCTCTCTCTCTCTCTCTAAATATACCTATATATAGTCTCGATACTAGCAAAATAGAATGACAAGAATTTTGCACGATAACAATAACGAACTCAAAGAACGCATTATCCATGAACCTTTGATTTTTACGTATAAAATATTTCCCATATGGAACAATATTCAAAGAATACTTTTACGGATTTTTTTTAAGAAAAAAAAATTCTTCTCCTCTTTGTAACCCCGTCGACTTTTCCAAAAAGAGACGTTATTAATTTTCTATATCTTATAATCTCAAAGAAAAATCTTTGGTTTCAGATATATTCTTTGTTACTTTGGGAAAAAAATTTCCATTCTTCCTATGGTGAATTTTCAAAGAATCAAAGAATATTATAATAATTTAAATTTAAATCTAAAATCTCTATTTCAAAAGACTGTAAAAAAATTCTTTTTCTTTCTTATTTTATATGAAAAATATGAATTGATAAAGAGATTTAGCAAAATTGATTTCATGAAATTAGTTTAGAGAGAAAGCAGAAAAATGTTAAAAGTCAGTTAAATTAGGTCAAGATTTTTATATTTTTGACAAAGGCATTTAGTAGCAATTGGTAATTTATTTGAGTTATAATTTAATGAGATGATATAAATCAGTAGAAGAGGAAGATTTTAGTCAGACAATTGAAAAACAATTTTTTTTCTGTGAATTCATTCGTAAAAAGATTTGAATCACAATTATGAATAATATTCTTTATACTAATACCCGAGTCGAAATTTAAGCCCTACTTTCACCCTGAATTTTCAGGGTCTATTGAGTGTTAGGAGTAGTAAAGTAGGGTCTAATTCTAATACAATTAGACCCTACTTTGACTCCCAAAACAGGCGGAAATTTGCCAATCTTCCATTTGGAGAAGCAAAGTAGGGTCTACTTCTAAGAAACCTATACCGTACTTTTAAGCCTCGTAGACCCTACTTTCATACTCCTAGACCCTACAATTAGAAAAAGAAAAATTTTAAGATTTGCTCAGATTCAAATGAAGCACTTGGGATGAGTAAAAGTGGAATTTTATGTGTTTTATAGCGTCTATATACACGAAGTGTATATAGACGCTATAAAAACACATCAGTATTTATGAATTTGGAGTACTTTTTGCATTTGCAGTGTTTCAAGTAATGCATTAAAAAATAATTTAAAATTTTCTTTTTCTATTTGTAGGGTCTAGGAGTATGAAAGTAGGGTCTACGAGGTTTAAAAGTGCGGTATAGGTTTCTTAGAAGTAGACCCTCCTTTGCTGCTCCAAATGGAAGATTGGCAAATTTCCGCCTGTTTTGGGAGTCAAAGTAGGGTCTAATTGTATTAGAATTAGACCCTACTTTACGACTCCTAACACTCAATAGCCCCTGAAAATTCAGGGTGAAAGTAGGGCTTAAATTTCGACTCGGGATAACTATAAAAATTTATTTCCAACAAGAATATATTTTTATAAATTAATTGCCTAATGAAATATAAAGCCATTTTTACTAAAAGTTTACAAAAATTCAAAAAATATGTCAATTGTAAGTAGTAAAGTCCTCGTTTAGTCAGACGTGACTTGATATTTTTTTGTGAATACATTTTTTTTGACAAATGGAATTTAATTTATTTTCCATATTATTAAGAACTTATTTACAGAACTTAATCCGAAGATTTTTCACTGAGATAATAAAATCAGTGGTAAAAGTTTTGTTTTAGTCAGACGTAAAAAGAAATTTTCATATTTACCTATAAAAATGTAATTCTAACGAGAATATTTACATAAAGCAGCAGAGATTTTATTAAAAATTAATAAAAAATAGAAAAAAGGTCAATTTTGAGTAGTTGAAACCACATTTTAGTCAAGACATCATTTGATATTTTTTGGTGAAAACTTTCTTGCAAAAAATAGAATAAAAATTATTTTCCACAGTGTTTAGTAATTATTCACAGAAGTTAAAGCGAAGTTCTATTTACTAACATACATTCAGTAGTAAAAGCTCGTTTTAGTCAGGCACAAAAGAAAATTTTCATTATTTAACTATAAAAATTAATTTCTAACGAGAATATTTGCATAAACAACTGGATATTTTACTAGAGATTCACAAAAATTGGAAAAAGTTCAAATTTTAAGTAGTAAAAACCATGTTTAGTCAGACATTATTAATATTTTTTGGTGAATTAATTTTTTTTGTGAATATATGTTTTTGTTAAAAACAGAGTAGAATTTATTTTCCATATTGTTTAGTAATTATTAATAGAAGTTAAACACCAGCTGTTTCATCTAGATAATGGAATCAGTAGTAAAAGTTCGTTTTAGTCGGTCGTAAAGAGAAATTTTCATATTTACCTATAAAAATTCATTTCTAACGAAAATATTTTCATAAAGTAATAAATAATTCACTAGAAATTCTCAATAATTAAAAAAGGTTTTAATTCGAAGTAGCAAAAACCACTTTTAGTCAGACAGCATTAAATTTTTTTTGTTAAATACATTTTTGTAAAAAATACAATAAAAAATATTTTTCACAGTATTTAGTGACTATTTACAGAAATTAGAACGTAGTTCTTTTTTTTCTTTAAAGTAGTAAAACCTCGTTTTATTCAGACACAAAACAAAATTTTTATATTCAACTATAAAAATTCTTTTCTAATAAGAATAATTTGAATAAAGCAATGTTTTTTTTTCTAGAAATTTACAAAACTTAGAAAAAGTACCAATTTTAAGTAATAAAAATCACTTTTTTTGCTTTTTCCTTTCAAGTTTGTGAACCTGACTTTCTCTTTGAGGTAAACTTGATTATATTTTACCGGAAAGTGATAATAATTTTTCCCCTCGCTGTCCACATTAAGAAAATTGTTGTTTTAGTGGTTTTTTAATAATTACAAAATTTCTACTCTTGTTTTTTATTTTTTTGGTGTTTTCAAAATACATCTTTGGTTTTTTTTAATATTTTTTTTTTCTTGTAAAATTTTTACCCTTGATTTTTATTTTTTTTTTTAATATTTTCGAAATTTTTACTCGTTATTATCGGTTCTCGATATAATTTCTAAATTTCAACTCTTGAATTTTCTTTTTTTTCTTTTTGGTAATTATATGAAGTTTCTACCCTTGATTTTGATTTTTTAAAAATTCTAAAAGGACACCGCACTAAATACACTAAAAATGGCTTTCGGTTAAAATTCTTAATATTTTCAAAATTTTTAGTTAAAGGTTTTCTGTTTAAAAAAATAATTAAGCGAAGGTCAAGAAATAAATAACCGAAAGCCATTTTCAGTGTGTTTAGTGCAGGGTCCTTTCTACCCTCGCGTATTCTATTTGGAAATTATTTCAATTTTTCAAAAATTCACCATTTGGTTATAAAATTATATTGAAAAATATATAAAAATTTCTTTTCAATAATAATTCTTGTGCAATTCAATGGATATTTTTGAAAGATTCAGTAAACTTGAGAGTAGTTTATATTCTAAGTAGTAGAAGTCGTATTTGGTCAGACATCATTTGACATTTTTGTGAATTTATTCTTCTTTTTATAGTAAAATCCTATAAAAAATTTACTACTCATTTATTATTTGCAAGAGTTTAAGACGACAATTTTCCTTTGTATTAAATTTAGAATCAGTAGTAAAAGTTCTTCTTAGTCAGACCTTTAGGTAATATTAACCCCATAACTGTGAAATTTAATTTCTATCAAGAACATTTGTATGACACAAAATATATTTTTAAAGAAATTCGTAAAAATGGAAGGTAGTTTAAATTTTAAGTAATTATTAAATTTATTTTTAGTTAGACGTATTTGAGTTATAATTATTTAATTTTTATGTAATATTTTTATAATTGTATAAATTTAGTACCATATTAATTTTAATATTATACTGTATTTTTTATGAGCAATTTTTCTTGGTTTTCTTGGAATTAAGTAGTGAAAACTAAGTTTAGTCAGACATCAGTTACTTTGTTAATTTTCTTTTTGTAGATTAATTTTTTTTAAAAAAAGAGAAAAAATTGTATAAAATATCAAATCAAGTCTGACTAGAGATAGTTTTTACTACTTAAAATTTAAGATTACTGTAATTTTTAAGAATTTCTCGCAAAAACCATTCATTGCATTTTAGAAATCTTTCTTAAATAAAAAAAAATGTTTCTCTAAAAGTGAAATTTATTTTTCTGCAAGAAGTAATGTTTTTAGCGCAGTCAGTGGTATAAAGAATAAAAATTGTCTAAACGAAAAAATCGAAACTATGAAGGTCATTGTCCAAAAATACTCACGAGAAGAATTTCTTTAGAATCAAATTGTATTCTAATCTACACCTCTAAAAAGTAGAGACCTTAAAGATGAGGTAAATGGCCTCGTTCTATTGCCTATTTTTTTGCTCTCGTTTAAAAGGCGCCCTTGAAGAAAAGTACCACTTAGACGAGAGACAGAGAGATGCCAAGGCTCTTTCAGACAAGGTTATCTTTCAAAATTACCATTCGAAAGGAAAGTTCTAATTTTTCTTTTTTTTCGAGACGATTTTCCTGAATGAACAATGACACTAAATACCATATTTGACATTTCTTATCTAAAAAATACGATTTTGTCAAAAAAAAAATCTAAAATGTCAAGGTTCACATATTCATTTTGACCTTTAAAATTAAATTTTTCGAAAAATTCATTGCATTTTATAAATATTCTTGTTCTAAATGAATTTTTACAGTTGTGTGGTTATAAGTTCCTTGTGGTCTAAAAAAAAGATTTTTTACTATTATTTATTTTAAATTTATTTTAGTGGAAAAAATGTCTCTTTTACTTTACTTACTTACTTACTTACTTTTACTCTTGCCAGTAATAATAAGACAGCAATAATAATTTCCATACGATTTTTTTATTAAAAGAATAATTTGTAAAAAATATCAAATGATGTCTGACTAAAGATAATTTATACTACTTAAAATTCAAGCCTCTTCAAATTTTTAAGAATTTTAACATCTACTTCTTTTATTATGTCCTAAAATGAAAAAGAGGTTAATTTATAATTTTACATATAAAAAGTGAATTGTAATAATTTGTATGCAATTTTTTAATAAAAAGAGAACAAATTGTATAAAATATCAAATCATGTCTGACTAAAGGTAACTTTTACTACTTATAAATTTCTTATTTTTAAGAATTTCTCGAAAAACACTTATTGCATTTGAGAATTATTCTTATTCTAGATAAATTTTTTTTTTCAGTGAAATAATAAAGTTTATTTTGTGTCTGACTATTCGTGATTTTTACTACTTAAAATTGTAACTAATTTTTATCTTTGCAAATATTTAAAAAAATATTTATTGTGTCATACAAATATTCTTGTTAGAAATTAATTTCCACAGTTCTGAGATTAATATTTCCTTGAGGTCTGACTGAAATCATTTTTTACTACTGGTTCTAAATTTATTACAGTGTAAACACTTTCATTTTACTTTTGCAAGTAATAAATAAGCAGTAAATTTTTTATACAATTTTTTTTCGTATGAGGAAGAAAAAATGTACAATAATGTCAAATAATGTCTGACCAATTATGATTTTCACTACTTAAAATTAAAACTTATTATAAATCGAGAGAATTTCTTTAAAAAATATTCGTCGCATTGTGCAGTATTATTGATCTAAATGAATTTTTATCGTTAAGTAATAAATTTTATTGTGCGCGTCTGACTAAAAAGATCTTTTACTACTGTTTCTAAATTTATTACAGTAGAAGAACATTTATTTTACTATTGCAAGTAATAAGTGAGCAGTAATAATTTTACTGCACTTTTTTATGAGAAGAAAAATAAATTTTCAAAAAATGTCAAACTACGTCTGACTTAATAGGGTTTCTACTACTTAAAATTGGAAGTTCATGTAGTTTTTGTGAATTTCTATATCATTTATGGAAATATTCTCGATAGTTATGGTTTTTTGTACTTCAATATAAAAATTTTCTTTTTTGTCTGACTAAAACGAATTTTTACTACTGATTTCATACTTTATTAAATAAATATTAATTAACTTCTCCAACTAATTACTAATAATTAAATACAGTAAAAAAATTTTTTTTAATTTATTCTTAATAAGAATGTATTCACTGAATGTATTCACATGTCTTCCTAAACATGGTTTCCACTACTTAATGTTTAAATTGGCCTTTTTTTAATTTTCGAAAATTTCTAGTAAAATATCTATTGCATTATGCAAATATTCTAGTTAGAAATTAATTTCTATAGTTAGATATGAAAATTTCTCTTTTATGTCTGATTAAAACGATTCATTACTACTCATTTTATCGTAGCAAAAAAAACTGCTGCTTAACTTCTGTAAATAATTACTAAACACTGTGGAAAACAATTTTTACTCCATTTTTTACAAGAACGTTTTCACTAAAAAATATAAACTCATGTCTGACTAAACGTGGTATTTACTACTTAAAATTTGAACTTTTTCTTATTTTTTAGTAAAATATCTGCGGCTTTATGCAAATATTCTCTTTAGAAATGGAATTTTTATAGGTAAATATGAAAATTTCCTTTTGTGCCTGATTAAAACGAGCTTTTACTACTGATTGTATGTTAGTAAATAGAACTTCGCTTTAACTTCTGTAAATAATTACTAAACACTGTGGAAAATAATTTTTATTCTATTTTTTGCAAAAATGTTTTGATAAAAAAAATATCAAATGATGTCTGACTAAACGTGGTTTCTACTACTTAAAATTGAATTTTTTCTATTTTTTATTAATTTCTAGTAAAATTTCTGCTGCTTTATGTAAATATTCTCGTTAGAATTATATTTTTATATAGGTAAATATGAAAATTTCTTTTAACGTCTGACTAAAACAAAACTTTTAATACTGATACCATTACCTCATTGAAAAAATTGCGGTTTAACTTCTGTAAATAATCACTAAATACTATGAAAAATAATAAATTCTTTTCTATTTTTCACAAAATATGTATTCACCAAAAAATATTAATTTATAAATTCATGTCGGACTAAAGGTGGTCATTACTACTTAAAATTTAAACTTTTTTTATTTTTTCTAATTTTCTAGTAAACAATCTGCGGCTTCATGATAATTCATGAAAATTCATGATAATTTAAGAAATGAATTTTTACAGTTAAATATGAAAATTTCTTATCACGTCTGACTAAAGCGAACTTTTACTACTGATTTTATAATCCCCGTGGAAAAAGTGCGAAAAATTTATCTTTTGCAAATAATAAATAAACAATAGCGAAAATTATTAAATAAAGAAAATAATTCTGTTAATTTTTTTACAAAAATGTATATTCACAAAACAATCAAATAATGTCTGACTAAACTTGATTTTTTCTACTTTAATACTTATTTTTAGAAAATCTCATAAATTTTTTCTCTTTTTTTCTTTTAAATCATATCTAGATATGCGTGCAAAAATGTGGATAAAAAAATTCTTTTCTTACCGTAAAAGTCGATACGACCGTCACCATCAACGTCTACTTCTTTTATCATGTCCTCGACTGAAAAGAGTTATAAAATTAGCATACATTTTTAAAAATACAAAGCATGTAGAGAATATTGAAACATAAAGCATGATACTGATTTTAATTATTCGCTAAAATATTTTTTTTTATATAGGAAAAAGAATAAATTAACACAATAATAAATTTTCTATACACAAAAATTTTGATTTAAAATTATAAATGAATAAAACAAAAATGTTTTTTTTTATTAATAAAGTCAAAAATAATTTAATACCATAAAGGTAAGTAATTTAATATGAAATTCCATTCTTAATATGCGTAACTATAAATATACACGATAATTGCAATTACCACTTTTGTGAGTTTTGAATTGAAGAAAAGTAATTAAATTATGGAAATTTTCTGCATTTTCACCCCCTTCTTCTCCCCTTTCTCTCTCTCTCTCTCTTTTTTTCTTCCTTTCTCTCTTTTTAAAATGCACGAAACGCAGTTGGTCAAAAAAAAAAAACTCTTAATTAGAAAGTATTTGAAAGACTTTTGTTTTTTCTCTTATTTTTGATTGATTCAACGAATTTTCTATGATAGAACTTTAGTGACTGTTAAGATTAGTTCTGAATGCAGTTTCTCTCGATTTATATCCCAAACCCTTTAACCCTTTTCTCCTTAATCCTGATTAATTCCAATCACGGAACATCAAACCCACCCTTTCTCGGGAAGTGTGCGCGCTCTTCATTCCCATCTTATAAATACGAACTCTAAACGGCCGGCCTCCATATAAGGATTGTAAAAAGACCACTATATGTGTTCTCAATTATTTCTGGTAAGAATTTATTGCCACGTGATACAGAATGAATGGTGACGCACGCTGCATCCTGATATACTACTTTGTGAGAAAAAAAAGTTTGAAAAAAAAAAAATTTATTACCTTTTATAAACGAAAATTACCGCACTGAGGATTAAATTGTTGTAATTAATTTTGGTAATTATTTTTTGATTAATGGCATTTTTTTAATTGGTTTTATTTGGATATTATCGAATTTTCTTGATTTGTCTGATTAAAAGTATATTTTACTACTTGTACTATTCACTTATTTTTATTTTTGTTTTTAAAAAACTCAAAGCGTCGTCTGACTAAAATTAGATTTTACTACTTGTACTACTCACTTATTTTTATTTTTGTTTCTAAAAAATAAAAATTCTAAAATTTTATTTTTGTTTGTTGTTTTCTAAAAAATTCGTCTGACTATAATTATTGTTTACTACTGAGAAAAAAATAAAGAAATAATTTTAAGTATCGTCTGACTAAAGCTAAATTTTACTACTAAAAAAGGTAAAAGTAGATTAAAATAATATTTAAATTACCTACAGTCTGACTAAAAACGGAATTTTACTACTTTTCTCAGTAGTAACATTCAGTTTTAGTCAGACGAATTTGTAAACAATTACTACTTTTTATATAATAATTTTTAGAATAATTACATTAGAATATTGTTAATAAAATTATTTATAGTGAAAATTAATCATATTTTCGGTCAGACTAAATTTTAAAATTATTTTAATAATTTTGAGTAGTTAAGTATAATTATAGTCAGACGACGCTTTGAATTTTTTAGAAATAAAAATAAAAATAAATGTGAGTAGTACAAGTAGTAAAATATACTTTTAGTCAGACGGAGCTTTAAAATATTTAAAAACTTTTGTCAGTAGTAAACTATAATTTCAGTCAAACAACGATTTCAACGATTGAAATACTGTTTTCAGTAGTAAAATACAGTTTTAGTCAGACAAGACTTAAAATTATTTTATTACATTGTTTATTAAAAATTTATTTGTACCTACAATCAATTACAAATTAACGTTTATAATAATAATGACAAAAATATAAAAATAATATAATAATAATAATAATAATAAAAATAATAATAAAAGTACTTATAAATTATGTGTAGCGCTTTTTTATACTTTTATTTATCTAACAAAGGAGTGTTTTAATTTCTTTTTTTTCTGCCTGTTTATTTTATTTCGTTTAATTAATTTACTTGTAGAGAAGAATTCAATAAAAATGCGTTAAACGTCTCTCAAAAGGTTTTTCTGCAAAAAGGTTGCAAATTTTTTTTCTTTTTTTGCACACTGAATAAAGCACTGGCAAACTGTCAATAGAACTATTTAAATTTCAAATAATTCATTATAGCTAGCTTTAACAAAAGTAAATGAATTTAAAAATATAAAAGAATTTTGCCTCTTTTTCATATATATGCGAAGTCTTTAAAAAGTTCTATTAGTAAACGTCAGTTTCATTTCATGGAATAGTTATTTTTTGTTCTTTTTGGTATAAACGCTTTTTTGTATAAATAAAATTTTTCTCTCTGGAAAAAAATATTTTGGACAATAAAATAATTGGAACTATTAAAATTATTTAAATCTTTTGTGGAATAACTATTAATTTAGGAAAAATTAGAATAAAATAATAAGTAAAATGGTAATTTTTGATTAAAAGATTATCAATTAGTTTCGATAATTACTTTAAAAGAGATTTTAAAATAACTTTAGAATTAAATTTAATTCAAAATTGAAACAACTTAAAAATTAATTGATTGAAAAATTAAAGTAACATCCAATGTTAATTATAAAAAGAAATAAAAAGAAAAATTATACAAAGAATTTAAATAATTTGAAAATGAGATAGAATAGAGTCACAATATTTTAATAATTAATTTTAATAAGAAATTGAAATAACTTGAAAATTAATTTTAATAGAAAAGAAAAAAACCTGAAGAATTGATTTGAATAAAAAATTGAAATAATTTGTAAAATTAATTATAATGGAAAATAAAAATAACAGAATTAATTTGTATAAAAAATTAAAGTTGAAAAATAATTTTAATAAAAAATTAAAATAACTTAAAAATCAATTTTCATAAAAAATTGAAATAACTTGAAATTTAATTTTAATAGGAAATTAACAAAATTATTTCCATGGAAGATTAACCAAATTAATTTCCATAGAAAATGAACAAAATTAATTTCCATAAAAAAGTAACAAAATTAATTTCCATAGAAATAAATTAATAATTAGAAATAAAATAATAATTTTAATAAATAATATAATTGAAATAGATTGAAAATTAATTTGAATAGAGAAGCAAAATAACTTGAAAATTAATTTTAATAAAAACTTAACAAAATTAATTTTAATAGAAAATTGACAAAATTTATTAATTTCAACAGAAAATTAACAAAATTAATTACCATAGAAAAGTAAAAATTTTAAAAATGAATTTGATTAAAAATTTGTATTAGTAAAATTAATTTTAATAAAAAAAATAATAACTTGAAAATTAATTTAAATAAAAAATTGAAATAACTTGAAAAATAATTTGAATAAAAAATACTAATAAAAAAATAAATTAAAAAAACAGAAAGGGATCAAAGATTAGCAAATGTAAAAAAATATTTTTATTTGACGACTTTGCCGAAAGAAAGGGGGAATTTAGATGTGAGTTTTAAAAAAAGAAACTGTAGTGATTGCATTAATAGTAGCTCTTTTGCTTTGTTAAAACGAATTGTCAGACGTTATAAGTAGAAAGTGCTTTTGAAAGTGTTAGGTAAGATCAGTCTGGGGAACAAGGTTAAAAATGCAAACTCAGTATATCTAAAGTTTTTAAAGAAAGCTTTCGTGATACGTGCTCGTGCTGACAGGAGGCTTAAAGACCGCGAGTTACTAACTTTTTCTTTTTTTTTCTTTTTCTTTTTTTTTTTTTTTTTAAAGAGGATCAACTGGTAGTACTGAAACTTTGATACCGAGTTCAAAGAAACGACATTAAGCCACGTTGAGTACCACTTTCAACTCAGTGAAATAATATGTCTGTCTTCTTTTTTTCTCCCTTTTTTGGGCGCAAAAATCTGATATTACTCGTAAGACAAGTATTTAAAAATTTTTAAAATTAAAAAATACATTGAAAGATATGAAAAAGAGTAAAATTAAGCAGAAAGTTTAGTTTCAAATCAAGGTAATTATTTTAGATATAGAAAAAAATTATTTTCAGTTTCAAATTAATACAATTATCTCCTATTTTTAATTTAAATAATTATTTCCAATTTTAAATCTCAGTAATTATTTAAAATTTAAAAAAATTATTTTCAATTTTAATAAAAAACAATTATCTTCAATTTTGTATCAATTTTTTTTAAATTAAAAAAATTATTTTCAATTTTGAATTAAAATAATTATTTACAATTTTAAATCAAAGCAATTTAAATTAAAAAAATTATGTTCAATATTTAATTAAAATAATAATTATTTTCAATTATAAATCAAAGTAATTTAAATTTAAAAAATTATGTCCAATATTAAATTAAAATAATAATTATATTTACAATTTTAAATAAAAATAATTATTGTTTAAATTTAAAAAATCATTTTTAATTTTAAATGAAAGTAATTATTTTTAATTAAAAATATTATTTCCAATTTTAAATTGAAATAATTGTGTCGAATTTTAATTGAAAATAATTATTTTTAATTTAAAAAATAATTTTTAACTTAAAAAATTATTTTCAATTTTATATTAAAATAATTATTATCCGTTTGAAATTAAAATAATTATTATCAATTTTAAATAATAAAAGAATTGACAATTAAATTTTGGTTAAATTAGAACCATTAGAGACTCGGAAATTTACAAACAAATTGTAAATAACATTTCCAAATTGTGAAATTTTATTTCATTGAAATAGTTATTTCAATTGTGTTATTTCACGAGAGAGAGAGAAAAAAAAGATAAAATAAAAGAATCATGAAAGTCTAATAAATTTTTGTCGTTCCTGCATAGCGAACAATTCGCTTGAAAGAGTATTGGGTCAGAGTAAGCCGGATGTAAAGCATCTGTGGAACATTTGGTGTCGCGACCCCGTTTCCGTTGTAAATTATCGACTCTATAGCTAAACGTTCTCTTATATATCTGAAAACTATGGTACACCGCATAAGTGGTGATCGATTTTTTTCGTCTTTTCTTTTTTCCATTTTTACGATTACATTTAACAGGAAAATTTTCGGGAAATTGAGCTGTTAAATTTGTGAGGGAAAAAATATTTTTCATAAAAATAAAAACATAGTCGAAAAGATATATCTTTATATAGAATCGTCGAGGTATTTTTTTATGTATAACTGAAGAGTTTTAGGACACGTAACTTTGGTTTATATTACAATATTTTATTAAATTTGTTTAAAAAAAAATTATACAAATATTATTATATACGTTTAATTTTTAGAGTAAAAAATTTTAGTTAGAGTAGAAAAGTTCTTGGATGGATTATTCTAGGAAAAAATACGACTTTTAGAAACGATAATTTCTTGGAGAATTAAAGGAAATATTTCTTCAATTTCGAAAAATTTCTAGGATAATTATTCAATGTTTTTTGACAAATAAAAAATTTTTTTCAAAAATTAATATCAAGCAGCCCTAGTCGGAAGTCAGATGTCTGTCTTGTTTTTGTCATTTTTTAGTTATTCGGGTTCAAAAAAGCCAACGATAACTATTTAGAAACAAAATTCAATGCTAATTTATTACTATAAAAAAAAGAAATAATTCACAAAAAAACGTGAAGTGTTAAAATAACACCAGAATGGATTAAAATAATCTGCAACATTTTAATCCCTCTAGGATTAAATTAACACCAGAAAGGATTAAAATAATCTATTTTGGTGTTATTTTTAACTATGAATGAAATTTTACTTTAAATAAAACACCAAAGTCAACGATTTGTAAAAATTCAACGAAATTAGCTTCTCTAGAAAGAATAGTAAGTTAGTAAGTTAGTTACTAACTTAGTTACGAACTTACTAACTAACTTAGTAACATAGTTACTAAATTCAATTGTGTTCAAAAATTTAAAAAAATTCTCGTCAAAATTTCAATTCTCTTTATAAATAATAAAATTCTTCTCTGATATTCAATTATTTTACAAAATTTTAATCAAATTCTTGTCAAAATTTCAATTATTTTCAAAAGTTTTCTAAAATTCAATGATTTTCAATATCTACTACTATTTCAATAAAATTTTTCAAAAGAATTCCATTATTAAAAAAAATTTGAATAAAATTCTACGCAAAAATTCAATTATTTTGATAAATAATAAAAATTTTTACAGGAATTGAATTATTTACAAATTTTTTTTATAAATTTCTTCGCAATAATTCAATTATTTTCATAAATAATAACATTTTAACAGGGATTCAATTATTTTTATAAATAATAACATTCTTTTAGGAATTCAATTATTTTCATAAATAATAAAACTCATTGCAGAATTTTAATTATTTTTAATGCAATTTTAATCAAATTTCTCGAAAAATGTAATTATTCTTAAAAATTTTATTAAAATTCGTCCAAAGAATTTAATGATTAAAAAAATTTGTTGATAACATTTTTTATCGGAATTTAATTTCAAGAAACATGAAATTAATAAATTGTTAATTTTTGTATTTAAATAATTGAATTCTCGTAAAATTTACTAATAAAAATGGTTTTAAAAATGAATTTCAGTTAAAATTTATATTACATTTAAATATTAAAAGCATTATAACGTGAATTTTTATAAGTAATTAAATTTTAAAAAAGTTTCAAACTAAAATCATTGAAATTTTTAATTTTTCATATTTTTGACAAAAAATTATGTAGAATTATTTCTTTTTAAAAGTTTAATAGGATTTTTATTGAAATTATTTCAAGTTTTTATTTTTCTATATAATATTTAATTGCAGAATTTTCGAATAATTGAAATTTTGTAAAATTGAATTGTAAACGAATGAATTTGAAATTCTTAAAGAACTTTTTTAAAAATTATTAAAAATAATGGATTTATTGAAGAATTTTATTTGAAAAGACTAGAAAAAAATTTAATTTTAGAGAAGTTAGAAATTATTGCAGAAATTCACTTATTTCCAAGAGTAATAATATTCTTCTTAAGGATTCAATTATTTTTACTAATAATAAAACTCATCGTAGCGTTTCAATTATTTTTCATACAATTATAATTGAATTCCTTGAAAAAAGTAATTATGTTCATGCAAGTTTTAATAAAATTCGACAAAAGAATTCAATTATTTAAAAATTTGTTGAAAAAATTCTTTATGAGAATTGAATTTTGAGAAACATTCAATTATTCAATAAATTATTTACTTTTCTATTTAAATAATTAAATTCTTGTATAGAATTTTTTAATAAAAATTGATTTTCATTTCATAAAAATGAATTTCAGTTAAAATTTTAGATTATAATTGAATATTAAAAGCAATAGGGCGTGGATTTTTAGAAATATGTAATTGAATTTTGAAATTAATTTTTTTGAAAAAGTTTATTCGGATTTTCTTTTGTATTATTTGAAGGTTTTATTTTCTAATATGCATTTAATTAAAGAATGTAGGAATAATTGAAAGTTCGTTAAATTGAATATTGTAAACAAATGGATTTGAAAATTGACAAAGAACTTTTTCGAAAATTATTAAAAATAATTGATATATAGTAAAATTGTAGTTAAAAATTTTTGAAAATAATATTTGAATTGAAATAATAAAAATAATTTTGAAGAAGTATAATATTCTAATAATATAAAATAATGATGTTATTACTTGATCATCGTTAATTATTATAAAATATGAAGAAATCGATGACTCCGAGTTATCGATATCTTCATGTTTTATAGTTTTAAAAAAATTTAATGAACTAAAATTTCATTCATTGTAAAAAATAACACCAAAATTGATTATTTTAATCTTTTTTGGTGTTAATTTAATCTACAACACTTTTTAATACCTCACGATTTATTGTGTTATTAATAAATAATAAAATAATTTTTAACGTTAACTTAAAATAAGCCATTAATTACTTTTCAGAAAAAAATTTTACTATTTAGTAAAAACAAAAAAATAATTTTTAATTTTAATATTTACTGACTTTCTTCTTCGGAGAGATCCTCGCCTAAACATTGCAGAACAGCTCGTAGATCGGATGCTGTAATGTATCCTCGATTATGTTTGTCAAACACCTGAAACATATATAAAATAAAATGGAAGTTCGGTTAAAACTATATATTGGTGAAATTCTTGTAATTTCTCACACTATAATTGCTTACGGGGCTTCAGTTTAATGAATCGACGACGTACTGTGCAATCTGATCGTGGCGAATAATCTTTTGTAATTATTCAGCTGAGAGATTTGAATTCAAAAGTACTGTACTATATACGAAGTGGAGAGGGGAGAGCAATTAATCGTCGTAATTTCAACATGGGAATCTTTCGCCTATATATATATATATATATATGTTGATTGAGAAAAAAAGAAGACAATTTGAGAATTTCCTAAAGAGACGATTTTTTCACTCGCTTTTAATTTTCTATTACAATTTTTTTTTTAAATTAAGAAAAAGTAATCTCAAGTATCGTTTATTTCAGGAGAAATAATATTTTTTTTTGTAATTATTCCCTATGATTGGTATTTGAATAAAAAAAATATTATCGGGGTCTTCTTTCTGTCGAGAGAAAATTTTATTTCACCAAGGAATTAATTTTTTAGAAAATGATAATTTTAAAAATTGTTCCAAACTGAAATTTTCGAAACATAATTATTTATGCATATTGAAAAAATGAATTTCAAAAGAAAATATAAATTTTCATGATACTGCTGGTGGAACTTTGAATTTATATCAAAGTGAAACCGTTTAACTGGGAAAACTTTTGGGAAAGATGATTTTAACTTTAGAAATCAATTTTACAGCAGGTGAAAATTAATTTCCAGCTTCTGAAATTATGAACCATTATGTGTGTGTATAAGAACATTTTAACTTGAGTTAATTCACTTCCTAAAAGGGAGAAGGAGGAATGGGGTTAACTTTAGTTTCCCTTACCGATAAAATCGACAATATCGTTTTTCTCATACGTGGAATAGTATAGTGAAGTTTGCAAACAAAATTTAACTTGCAAAAAAGGGCAAAAGCCCTTTAATCTAATCCTAAGAGGATTCGTTTCTCGTATGTTTGCAAAATATTCTTTCCCACCAGCTCACAAAAGAAAGAAAGAGAAAAAGAAAAAAATCAGTAAAGGAAACGAAAAATTCCTTGCGAAAAAATGCCTCACTTAGATAATAATCGAAGCACAAGGAATGTTAATGAAACCATTTTTCGAAAAATCGAAAAATATAATCAGATTTTTAAATTCGAATTACATTAAATTTAATTAAATTAAATTTTCTGTCACTTAATTAATATTTAATTTTATTTTTTTATGAAATGATAGTCGTCCGATAAAAAATTGTTATTATTACTAAAAAAATGTGACGAATGGATTAAAATAATTGTTAAGCACTGTCTGACAAAAATTCAAGCTATGTCTGACTAAAAGTAGATTTTACTACTTGTGCTATAGATATTTATTCTTATTTTCTTTTTAAAAAAATTCTATTTTTAAATAATATCTTCGAAAATTCCAATTATTTAAAGAAATATTGTAAAAATTATCCAAGAAAATTCAATTCTTTAAAAAAAAATTGAAATTTTCTCAGAAGTTCAGTTATTTAAAAAACTTTTAATAAAATCCAATTCAAAAATTTAATTATTTTTAGAAATAATGAAATTTTTGCTGGAATTCAATTATTTTAAAAACTTCTTATCAAAAATTCAATTATTTATTTAATTTTGCAAAAATTCAATTCCTTGTTAAAATAATAAATTTTCACGCAAGAATTCAATGATTTAAAAAAGTTTTAATAAAATCCAATTCAAGAATTTAATTTATTTTAGAAATAATGAAATTTTCGCTGTAATTCAATTATTTTAAATACAATTTTAATTGAATTCCATGGAAAATTCAATTATTATTAAACAATTTTTTTAATTCTTCGAAAGAATTCAATAATATCAATAATTAGTAAATTTTTCACAGGAATTCAATTTTAATAAAATTCTTCTCAAAAATTCAATTATTTTTTCTAAAATTGCAAAAATTCAATTCTTTGTTAAAATAATAAATTTTTAAGCAAGGATTCAATTATTTAAAAATTTTTTAATAAAATTCTATTCAAGAATCCAATTATTTTCAGGAATAATTAAATTTTCGCTGAAATTCAATTCTTTTAAATACAATTTTAATCGAATTCCAGGGAAAATTCAATTATTTTTAAACATTTTTTTAGTATTCTTCGAAAGAATTCAATAATATTAATAAATAGTAAATTTTTCACAGGAATTCAATTTTTTTAAGTATAATTTTAATAAAATTGTTCTCAAAAATTTAATTATTTTTTTTTTAATTCGCAAAAATTCAATTCTTTATTAAAATAATAAATTTTCACGCATGGATTAAATTGAATTATTTTCAGAAATAATTAAATTTTCGCTGGAATTAAATTATTTTAAATACAATTTTAATTCAATTCCAGGGAAAATTCAATTATTTTTTAAACGTTTTTTAAAAATATTTCGAAAGAATTGAATAATATCAATAAATAGTAAATTTTTTACAGGAATTCAATTTTTTTAAATACAATTTTAATAAAATTCTTTTCCAAAATTTAATTATTTTTTTTAATTTTCTAAAAATTTAATTCCTTGTTGAAATAATAAATTTTCACGCAAGTATTTAATTATTTAAAAAAGTTTTAATAAAATTCTATTCGAGAATCCAATTATTTTCAGAAATAATTAAATAGTCGATTTACTGAAAATCATTGAATTCTTGTAATGTATTTATAAAAAAAATTTGAAAATAATTGAATTAATTTCAAGAATTTTATCAACATTTTTTTCAATAATTGAATTCTTTCGAGAAAATGTAATTAAAATTTTATTGAAAATAATTTAATTCTTGACAAGTTTTTTATTAAAATTCTTTTAAATAATTGAATTGTTTTGAAGCATTTATTTCAATTTTCAACATTCTTAAAAATATAATAATGTTTTTTTAAAATAATTTTTACTGAAAATTTTGAATTTAATTGAATTCTATGAAGAATTTCTATTAGGTTTTTAAAATAATCGTGTTTATTATCAATTGCAATGAATAAGTTTCCTATTAAATTATATTAAAATTTATTTTTATTTATTTTTATTAAAATTTATTATTTATGAAAGTAATTGAATTTCTTTGTAAAATTTTATTATTAATAAAAATATTTTCATTTTTGCGAAGAATTTTCTTATTTATGAAAATAATTGCATTCTTGAGAATAATTTTACAATTCATCAAAATAATTAAATTGTTTCGAAGAATTTTATCTGAATTTTTGAAAATAATTGATGTTTTGAAGGAATTTTATTAAAAATATGGAAAATAATATTTTTTTTAAAAAGAATTCATCATTAATTAGAAAATATCAATGAATATCAAAACAAAAAAGCAGAGTAAGAAAAAATCTCTTAACTTTCATAATTTTTTTTTGCAAAAATTAATTAAAAAGAAAATGTTATGCAAATACAGAGTTTGTCACGCAACAACGGATGCGAATTACACATAAGGAATATATTAAAGAGCCTGTACAAGATTAAGTTATAGTAATTGTCAGTAGCAAAGTGTCAGGGAGTTGAAACGACAAATCGAATAATTTCTCCCTGAGATCCGGCTAATCGTATGCAAGCCGGCGTTGCATAATACCACATAACGAAGATCGTAGTTCCTGAAAGTCAAGTGTTCATTACTATGCAAGCCAGTACTCGTATATCCCTTCTGACAACTTCTAATCGTTCCCTAAAACTTAGTCAAACTTCCGAAATCCCTCTCAAATCCCAATAAAAAAAAAAACTATTTCATTTTATTGCTTACTTCCGTTTCCCTCTGTCTCAATATTCAATATAAATTTTAATCAATGCATTATATTGATAATTATCATTAAAAATTATTACCATAAAATCAATATTACAAATATTAATTACTTAACAATTTACTTAACAATTAATATAGTCATCAATATCAACGATTTAATTTTTGTAAAATTTAATTATAAATCATTTTTTTTCAATAATTTTTTTCCTTCTTTATAATATTTTTTTTTCAAATAAAAAAAGAATATTTTTGAAAAATTCTAATAAATTTCTAAAAGAGGAATATAAAATTTATTTCATTAAAATTTGACGAAATTTCCGATTAGAATTTTTTAAAACTATTTTCTGGAATTTCATTATCGAGAAGAAATTTTAATTAAAATTTTTCGGTGAACTATTTTTTTCAGTATTTCTAAATTAAATTTTCCAATAGTTTAGTTAGTTTGTTAAATTATTTTTAATACTTATTGTTATTTATTTTCCACGCAAGTATAAAATTTCTAGAAATTACAATTTTAAATTTTTTTAATATTAATTAATTCTCTAAATCAATTATTTTTAGTAATTTTGAAATTTTCGTTTTTTTTGTATTTAAACAAATAAAGGTATCCGGACAAGAAGTCCAAAACAAAAAGTCTTAATTAACTATAATTATAATTATAATAATAATATATTATATTATTATATATTATTATTCTTATTATTATTCTTATTATTATTATTATTATTATTATTATTATTATTAAACTTATATTAAACTTATTTATTATAAATACCCAAATATTAATTGGAATTGTTCTAGCAATAGTTTGCGAACAATAAAAATTTTCTTGACTAGCAATAATTGTTTGTAAACAGAAGACAAAGTTCGCTAAAAAAATAATTTTTCATCTTCTGCTGATTATCGGCTGTGGTTACTTTTTATGAAATGGGAATTAAATTAACTTTGATGACCCAGATATTAATTGGAATTGTTTTAGCAATAGTTTGAGAGCTTTAAAAAATTATTTGAATAAAAATTGTTAGAAAACAGAAGATAAAGTTCGTTCAAAAATAATTTTTCATCACCTGCTGATTATCGGCTGTGGCTACTTTTTATTAATTCCACACGTAAATTCTTTAATTTTAATCTTTTTTTATTTTTGTATCCAAATGTATAGAAAGGAAAAATTCACGTCTGACTAAAAATGCCATTTACTATACTAATCGATTATAGAGAAAGTAATTAAATAAAATGAATTTATTTTTCTATTTTTAAAAATGGAAAATTTATTTTCCCTACATTTTGAAAGGAAAAGAATTTTGAAAAATACAATAAAAATATTGCTGGTAAATATTGTGTAATTATTCGCAAATTTTCCACTACGAGAATAGCGTTTAACGAAATTTGCGTATTGTACAAACGCAATTTACATCGAATCGTATACAGTAGACAATTCAAATCAATTGCCATCGTGAAAATGGAATTGATACCACTTCTGGTAGATCGCGTCGTGGTTCTGCATTTATAAGGAGTAAGGGGAAATTGGAAATTAATTAAAATCAATAGCAACGAGAAGATCAAATCGGTCAATTTGACTTAACCAATTTCTTATTCTTTTCTTATCGAATGTTTTCTCAAGATTCTCCAGCAATCCTTTAAAAAAGACTCTGTCTTTTTTTTCTCTTTTTGTCTTTCTCTGTATCTCTCCTTTTCTCTCTCTTACTCTCCCTTTCTCTCTCTTTCTTTCTCTCTTACTCTCTCTGTCTCTCTTTTTTTTCTCTCTTACACTTTTCCTCTCCCTCTCTTTCTCTTTTTTTCTCTCTCTTTCTCTCTCCTCTTTGTTTCTCCTTCTCTACTTACAATAGTCTCTGAAGATCAAGTAGCCAATTTATTTGTGTGAGATTTGTACCTTGAACTCCTACTTCTGTCCAGTCAATTTCAAGAGACTCTGACACAACTAAAGTCACTTCCTGTTTCTTCTTCTTCTCCTTTTTTTTCCTCTTTTTTTTATTTGCAAACAAAAAAAAAGCACACGAACGTCCTCCGGCTTACGGGACGGAAATAGAAAGCTGAAAATCCACATCCGCTGCTCGAGTTTGAAATTTTCCGAGACAATTTTCTCTACTAGTTTCATATGAGGGAAAAATAAAAAAAATTTCCCTTTTACATACATATGTATAGGTATATAATTATTGATATTTGCAATAGGAGCAAAATGAAAATTTATCTCAGCTTTAATGAGATTATTCGAGTGTTTATAATCAATCTGCGTTGATTAATCTCAGTAATTGACATTGCAATGATGATGATGATGATGATTAGTGAAAACGATGATAATGGTGATGGTAATAATAAATGCTTATCGCTTATATGTTGTGAATGTCAACTATTCAGCTCTAGTTCCACAATATAGATACAATGGAAAAGGGGGAAAATTCATTATTCTGTGAATCTGCCATTATAGAAAAATTTTCTTCTACGCAACCATGAATTACGTATTGTGAAGAGGAGGAAAAAATAAATAGAACTCTGAATGATAAGCTTTTATATTATTCTTGAGTAATGACAAGATTGTCAGAAAAATGAAATATTTTTCTTTCTTCCTCTCGTTCATAGAGTGAGTGTTAATTATAAATATTTTTATTGACAAAAATCATCAGTTAATAATAAAAAAAAAATATTTAAGTTAGGGAAAAATTAATTTTGTAAAAATCAATTTTTATCCACTGCTGATGAAAAATCACCTAAAAGTGATTTTTAATAAAAAAAACATGAAAATCACTTCAAAGTAGTAATTAAAGTTAGTGGTTTAGGTCAGTTTTAGTCAGACATAATAAATTTAAAAAAATAAATATTACTGAAATAATATTTTTAACTAATAGTGAATAAATATACGGATAAATTATAATTTAACAGTAATAACAAAATAATTATAAAAAAGTAAAATAAAATAATTATAAAAAAATAATTCTATAAAAGTATTTCGATAAAAAAAATTATAACAAAATAGAATAATTATTAAATAAAATAATAAATAAACGCTATTTTTGAAGAGTAATTTATAAAAACATCGAACAATTTCGACAGATTACGCATTTCGTTATGAAATAATAGTAATTACAATTTCCTTTTTTTTAAATATAAATATTATTGCGATTTGAGCGAATTAATTTATATGTACAATTAAGTACTGTCTGATCACATATTGATCATAACTACTGAAAACTAAATTCATTATTATCAAGCAATAAAATTTACATAAATGTGCATTCACTCAATATTTCAAAGAAATTAATGTATTCTACTGAGTTGTTTGAATTTTTTAATTTACTTTATATTCTATGTCTGACATAATACTGACTAAAACTACTGAAAACTGAACTTTTTATTATTAAAAAAAATAGTTAATATTTTATAATATTAACAAATAAAAATATTTATAATTTCTTCAAACTTAAGCTAAAATATTATATTATATTTTTAATTAAGTTCTGCCTGAGCGAGTATTGACCAAAACTACTGAAAATTGCACAAGTTACTATATCGAATATAATTATTTATGATTTCACCAATTTTCGGCAAAATAAAAAGAATGATACAATTTAATGTGAAAAAATTATACTTTCCTTTAAAAATCGTCTGACCCAATATTGACCGAAACTACTGATAAATGCACATTTTATTATCATAATGTAGTTAGTTACGATTTTTTTAATTTTCGGTAAAATATAAACAATATACAATTTAGAGAAAAAATTATTAAATTTAAAAATTGTCTGACTCAATATTGACCACAACTACTGAAAAGTAAACTTTTTATTATTAAGAAAAATTGGTTATAACTTCTTTTTTACGTTAGCTAAAGTATAAAAAATATTACAATTTAGAAGATAAAATTAGTTTTGAATTCAAGTTTGTCAGATTAAATTTTTACCAAAACTACTGAAGATTAAAGATTTTATTATCAAATAAAATTGTAGTTACAACCTTAAAATTTAGGAAAAAGATAAAAAATGATTGCAGTTTAGGAATAAAATTTAAATTTCAATCATGTCCTACCTAATATTGACCAAAACTACTTAAAATTTAACTTTTTAGCATCAAATAAAATTAGTTCTAACTTGTTTGATTATTTAGCTGAACCATAAGGAATATTACGAATAGAAGATAAAATTATATTTTTAATTCGATACTTTCTGATCGATTATTGACCAAAACTACTGAAAATTACGCATGCCTGACTAAAAATATCTTTTTCTACTGGTGCTTGGTAATAAATTGTGAAATATTTTTTTCCAAAAACATAAAATTAATGAAATTTATTTTAGTGATTTTCTGTCTTGACTTAAAGTGATTTTTAATATTAAAAAATCGAAAACCCTTCAAGGCTGTAATTAAAGTAGTTCAGGTCAGTTTTAGTCAGACATATTAAAGTTAATTCTTAGTTTGACTAAAATGAGTTTATAGGTCTGATTAAAAATATTTCTTACTACTACCAGCAAGATTAAAATAATTTAACATCAGAAATCTTTTTTTTTTATAATGAAATAAAAAGTAATGAAAGAAAATCAAGTTATTTGTGTTAAATAAATTCATTTATTAGATTTAATTAATTATTTACTTGATCAAATTAAGATTTATTTGCTTCAAATCAGTGTAATTCGAATAATTCAAGTTTAATTGAATGGTATAAATTTTTCCAGTGTAAAAAATTGAGAATTAAGTGGCAATTTATATTTTATTTTCATCTTATTTTTTTTTCTATCGCGTCTCCACTTGTCTGTTAGATAATCTTAATTTGCTCTTCGTGAATGGATTAAGTAGTGTGTACATAAAAATGCATCAAAGCTTTCGAAAGCAATTCTTCAGCGAAGGAAAAAAAATCACACCACTGCTATCTAACGTGGGAATGAATTTTTCGAATTGTTTCCTATGATATTTATAAGGTTGGGGGGGGGGGCGAGAAGAGAAAAAGGGAAGATAACATGGCATAGACAGATTTCATCATTTCAGTATCATTTATATAGAAATTGTTCTCATTATATTCTAATTATTTTTTAAATCGTTTTTTTTATTTTATTATTTATATTTTTCTTTTTTTTTTCTTTTAATTTTCTTCCTTTTACTTCATTTTACTGTTTTTATTTTATGTTCTTATGTTTTATTCTATTTTTCAATTTTTTATTTTATTTTGTTATTTTTTATTCAATTTTGCTACTTTTTGTTTTATTTTCCTATTTTTATTTATTTATTTTTCTCTATTTTATTTTGTTTTAACTTTTCCATCTTTTATTGCTTTTATATTTCTCTCTTTTTATTTTTTGATTTTTTATTTTTGAAAAAAAACTGCAAATAAAAAAAAGTGATAAAAACCAACTTACGAATAAATGAGCAAAAAAAAAATTAATTAGTACATTAAAAAGAAATTGTTTCCAATTTTCATATTTATAGTAAGGAAAAAAATACTAATATATATTTAGAGCTGATAAAAAAGAATAAAACAACGCCAAAAAACAATTTTTCATTAAACAATAACTTTATTAAAACAAAAAAAAAATTCATTATCAGTGATTCCGAATCAGAAACATTGGTTTTACTTTGCACTTTGACCCAGTTGTGGATTCACACGAATTCAATGTAATTTGTGCAACCCCTGCTGGAAAAGAGCTACTTTCCTTTAACATAAATGCAGCAGAAAGTGGTCAATTTCTGCACATTTAAAAGTGTGCAGGAAAGTGTACTTTCCCGCACTCTTTTGATGAAGTGTGCAGGAAAGTGTACTTTCCCGCACACTTTTGATAAAGTGTGCAGGAAAGTATACTTTCCTGCACACTTTTTTGTAAACAGTATAATATACGCTATAATCAACATAAAACTATATTTATTGATTAGAAATGTATAAAAAGAACTTTTTTCGGTAAACAGGTGTTGCACAAAGTACTGTGTGCAACACGTACGAAAGAAGATTTTCCAACTTCGTGCAAATTACTGCCCTCGCTTCGCTCGGAGCAGCAAACTTTGCACTCGTCGGAAAACAGCTTCTTTCTGTACTTGTTGCACAATATACTATTTTATACGTGTTTATTTTTCCCAAAGAGATCAATATAAAATGTACATTATCATTACTTTATTTGTGGTTTTTCCAACCAAACCGCATTACCGCGGAGAAGAATTTTTTTTAATATAATATTTGCGTAATTGTGTTGTATCTATAATATTAGCTTTTCTTTTATTATCGAACAAGAAATTATTTGGAAATAATATTTATTTTTTCAAACGATTTAAAAAATTAATAATAATTAATTTTATAATCACAGTAAGTAGTATTGAAAAATTGTCAATAAGTTATTGAAAATTGGAAATTATTCTAAATAAATATTAAAAAGTGGAATAAATATAGAAAAATAAATATAAATAAATGAAAATAAGAAACAATGAATAAATTCGATTTAATTGTTTTTATATTATTTATAAATTTAAAAAGAGTAGAAATTTTCTAGAGTAGAAGTTTTCTCCTTTGATTATTTTCACTACTAATTTTACTCCACTAATATTTTTAATGAACTTTTACAAACATTAAAAAAAAACTATTCATTAAAGTACTAAATTAAAAGATTTTCTCTCCAACAAGAAATGTGGAATATTTTAATTTTTTCATATCGAAAAATAAAAATTTCTTACAAAATTTGCATAGAACGTGAATTTTATACTTCATTTCTCTCGTCTATATAAATTATATAACAGAGAGTAAAAATTAAAGATTTTTAATTTTACATACCTGCTAGAAGGTAGAAAAAAAAATTTTCATTTAATAAAAATTGTTTAGAACAAAGTTAAAAAAAAGGCAAAAAGAAATCGTCGAATAATTAATAAATTTCCTTTCGAGGAGTTATGAAGAAAAAGGCGTGAAAAAAAACGTTACGTTGAAAGAAAAAGCTTTTGTTTTTTTTTCTTCTTCCTTCTCGTTTCGTTTTTCCCGAGATGTAAAAAGCCCCCGCTTCATCGTGCTCGTTTTTTTTCCAGCTGATTCACATTCGTCGTTTTAGACCCTCGTGTTGTGTGTGCCATCTCTCATCTCTCTCTCTCGTTTCTCCTCCTCCTCCTCCTTTCTATTCCTTTATTTTTTTCTCTATTTTTTTTCTATATATGAGACAGGGACACAATCTGCAAGCTCTCGCGGTAGCCAGGTCGCGGAGATTAAAATATCGACTCGGTAACTACAATACGTGAAGGGGGGCGCGTGACCCCAATGCTGTCCCGTTAAACTCTTTAGCGGACGTTAAAGGAAAGAAAAGACTATGCACAAGTAAAAGAAGGCTATTCTCCCTTTAAAAAATAGGCCAATTCTTCCCCCCCTAAAAAAAATGAAGTGAGAGAGAAAATTGTCTCTTTAATTTAAAGTGGGTATATCTAGGGAAATCTTTCAATTTTACGATCCTGTGATTTATTTTGATAATTTTAATTATTTCCAAAAATGTCCGGTAGAAAAAAATTTAATTATTTTACACTGGATCTTTGTTTGAATTGATAATTTTTAATACGAGAAAAAAGCAAACATTTTTAAAATATTGGAGAAATAAATTTTTTTTTATTAAACTTTGCAATAAACATTTTACAAAAATATTTACTTGTAGCTAAATGTGCTTTTTCGGGCTTAAGTTAAGTCCTGCCTGACCGATTATTGACTAGAACTAATGAAAATTGCGCATTTCGTTATAAAAAAAAGTAGGTAAATAACTTCCTTTAATTTTGTCAAAAATATTTATTGCGATTTGAGAGGATAAATTTATATTTACAATTAGGTACTGTCTGACCAAATATTCATCATAACTACTGAAAACTAAATTTTTTATTATAAAATAAAAAAATTACATTAATATGCATTAATATTTAAAAGAAATTGTACAATTTTATTTTATTCTACAGAGTTGTTTCATTTATTTAATTTTCTTTATATAATTTGCCTGACATACTATTGACTAAAACTACTGAATTTAATAAAAAAAACTACTAAATACTGAACTTTTTATTATTAAAAAAAATTAGTTATCTTTTATTACCAAATACGAATATTTAAAACTTTTTCAAAGTTTAGCTAAAATATAAAAAATATTGTGATTGTCAAAAACAATTTGTATTTTTAATTCAGAACTGCCTGATCGATTATTGGCAAAAACTACTGAGAACAAAACTTTTTGTTATAAAATAGAATTATTTATAACTTATTTTTCAACTAGAGTTTGAATAAGAAAATAGGTATTGTAATAAACAGATTAAATTAAATTTTCAATTATGTTCTGCCTCACCGAGTATTGATCAAAACTACTGAAAATTACGAATTTTATTATGAACTAAAATTACTTCTTATAA
This sequence comes from Leptopilina syphax, assembly GCA_032872505.1. NCBI lineage: Eukaryota > Metazoa > Arthropoda > Insecta > Hymenoptera > Figitidae > Leptopilina > Leptopilina syphax. Next base: position 109,766 of record JAVJHT010000019.1, read on the forward strand.
CTTTGGGAAAAATAGAGAAATTATATTGATTTTAGGATAAAATTAAAATTTCAGTTAAGAACTGTCCGACTAAATATTGACCAAAACTAAGTACTGAAAATAAAACTTTTCATTGTAAAATAAAAAACTACTGAAAACTAAATATTTTATTATCAAATAAAAATATTTGTAAACTTTTCCAAACTTTAGCTAAAGTTTAAAAAATATTAAGACTGTCCGACATATTTACATTTTTAATTCGCATTTTTTTTTAAATAGAATTAGTTAGAATTACTAAAAATTCGGGTAAAATATAAATAATATTACAATATAAAGTTAAAATACTTTTACTTAAAAACTGTCCGACTGAATATTGACCAAAAACTACTGAAAACTAAACTTTTTATTATCAAATGCAATTGACTATAACTTTTTTTTTACCTTAGCTAAAGTATAAAAAATATTACGATTAGTAGATAAAATTTTGTTTTTAAATTGATATTGCCTGATCGATTACTGGCCAAAACTGCTGAAAAAAACATGTATTTTTTTTATCCAGTATAATTAGTTATACAGTTTCTGAAAATTAGGGTACAATATAAATAATATTACAATTTAAATTTAAAATTATTTGTACTCTCTGATCTGTCTGAACCAATATTGACCAAAACTACTGAAAAGTGAATTTTTATTATAAAAGAAAATTAGTTAAAACTTCTTTGTTATTTTTAGCCAAAGTAGAAATGATGACGATTGGAGGATAAAATTTAATTTCACTTAAAGTTTATTTGTCTGATAAAATATTTAGCAAAACTACTGAAAATTGATTTTTTCATTGTAAAATCAAAAAAACTTCTGAATATTAAACTTTTTATTAGCAAATAATAATATTTATAACTTATTTTCAAACTTTAGCTAAAGTAGAAAAAAATATTAAGATTGTCAGACAAATTCACATTTTTAATTCGAAACTGCCTGATCGATTATTGACTAAAACTACTGAAAACAAAATTCATTATTTTTGAATGAAATTATTTATAACATTTTTAACTTTGGCTTAAATGTAAACAATTTTGTAATTTGCAGATAAAAGTGTATTTTCAATTATGTTCTGCCTGACCGAGTATTGACCAAAACTACTAAAAAATACGAATTTTATTAAGAAATAAAATTATTTTTTTTTAACTTTGGGAAAAATAGAGAAATTTAGCTATAAGGAATATTACGAATAGAAAATAAAATTATATTATTCATCTAGGGAGTCTATTTTGCGTAATGCAAATATTATTTTCGAAAGAATTTTCAAATTCTAAAAACACTTAAAGAAAAGTTGAAATATATTTTTCAAAAAAAATCAATTTATTTCTATCATTTAAAGAAAACAGATGTTTTTTTGATTTTTTCTTTCTTTTTTCATTCCTTTTTTGTTCTCAATTTTTCTCCTCGCTGGAAAATAATTTTCTTAAGAATGAAAAAAGCAATATATATGTGTTCGGTTTAGTTCATCGAGATTCTCACTTTAAGTGGAACCTTTATTCCTCTTGGTTGGGGTACCATCAATTCCATCAATGAAAAGAGGATTTTCGAGTGTTGAAGACTTTTTTAAAAAGAATCCACTTCCTGCTGGTTTGTGCGCTATACCATAAATTGAATTGGGGTTTTGTGATAATAAATTTCATTTATATAGCTCAACTTGTTTTATCGTAGAATCCTTTTTTTTAAAGTGTCCAGACCTGTCTCTCTCTCCCTCTTTTTTTCCAATCGAATGAGGGGGTAATTTTAGAAAATGTGTGATTTAACAAAAAAAAGATGTAATTGAATTTAGAGTGATATTGTAATTTCAAATTTGAAAATTTATTTTTTAGTAGTTTCTCAGTTAGGAGAAATGTTCCTATCTTTGTTAAACTTCCTTTTCCTCCTCCTCCTCTTCTTCTTCTTCTTCTTCTTCTTCTTCAATTTTATAAAATTGTAATCCTAGTGATAATTTGTAGACTTTCGATAATTATTAGAATTTATAGTGTCTGACTTAAAATTATCTTTACTACTTTATTACTAAAAATTTATATTTTCAGTAGAGGATATCAATTTTAGTCAGACGAAGCTGTAAATAATTATTTTAATACTTTTTCAGTAGTAAATTGTAATTTTAGTCAGACGGCGCTTGGAATTATTTAGATACGATTGTCAGTAGTAAAATAAAGCTTTAGTCAGACTGTGAATTAAAATTTATTTCATTAAAATAATTGAAATACTTTTGTATTTCAAGTTTTTAAGTTTAAGTTTTAAGTTTTAAGTTTTAAGTTTTTAAGTTTTTTTTTGTAATTCAAGTTTAGTCAGACGACGCCTACAATCATTTGAATACTCCTCTCAGTAGTTAATTTAAAAACAATCAGGCGGGCTTTAAAATTATTTTCATACTTTTCTAAGTAGTAAATTCAGTATTAGTCAGACAAAAATTTGCAATTATTTTAGTACTTTCGTCAGTAGTAAACATTTATTCTTGGTTAGAATAATAATTCTAATGAAATTTTAGTTCATTAAATTTTTTTAAAACTATAAAACATGAAGAGTAATAAAATCATTATTTTATATTATAAGAATATTATACTTCTTCAAAATTATTTTCATTATTTCAATTCAATTATTATTTTTAAAAATTTTTAACTACAATTTTACTTTATATCAATTAATTTTTATAATTTTCGAAAAAGTTCTTTGGCAATTTTCAAATCCATTTGTTTACAAAATTCAATTTTACAAAATTTCAATTATTCCTAAATTCTTTAATTAAATGCATATTAGAAAATAAAACCTTCAAATAATATAAAAGAAAATTCAATTAAACTTGTTAAAAAAATTAATTTCAAAATTCAATTATTTCTATTAAAACACGCTATATTGCTTTTAATATTCAATTATAATATAAAATTTTAACTGAAATTCATTCTTATGAAATAAAAATCAATTTTTATTAGAAAATTCTATAAGAATTTAATTATTTAAATAGAAAAGTAAATAATTTATTTAATAATTGAATGTTTCTCAAAATTCAATTCTCATAAAGAATTTTATTAACAAATTTTTAATTAATTGAATTCTTTTGTCGAATTTTATTAAAACTTGCATGAACATAATTGCTTTTTTCAAGGAATTCAGTTATAATTGTATGGAAAATAATTGAAACGCTACGATGAGTATTATTGTTAGTAAAAATAATTGAATCCTTAAGAAGAAGTTTATTACTCTTGAAAATAATTGAATTTCTGCAATAATTTGTAACTTCTCTGAAATTAAATTTTTTTCTAGTGTTTTTAACTAAAATTCTTCAATAAATCCATTATTTTTAATAATATTTAAATAAGTTCTTGGAGAATTTTTAAATTCATTCGTTTACAATTCAATTTTACAAAATTTCAATTATTTAAAAATTCTGCAATTAAATATTATATTAAAAAATAAAAACTTAAAATAATTTCAATAAAAATCCTATTAAACTTTTAAAACGAATTAACTCTACAGAATTTTTTTTAAAAAATATAAAAAATTAAGAATTTCAATGATTTTAGTTTGAAACTTTTTCAAAATTTAATTATTTCTAAAAATCCACGTTATAATGCTTTTAATATTTAATTATAATCTAAAATTTTAACTGAAATTCATTTTTAAAACAATTTTGATTAGTAAATTCTACGAGTATTCAATTATTTAAATACAAAAAGAAATCATTTATTAATTTCATGTTTCTTGAAATTCAATTCTCATAAAAAATATTATTAACAAATTTTTTAAATCATTAAATTCTTTTGACGAGTTTTAATAAAATTTTTAAGAATAGTTACATTTTTCAAGGAATTCGATTAAAATTGCATTAAAAATAATTGAAATTCTGCAATGAGTTTTATTATTTATGAAAATAATTGAATTTCTAAAAGAATTTTATTATTTATAAAAATAATTGAATCCCTGTTAAAATGTTATTATTTATGAAAATAATTGAATTATTGCGAAGAAATTTATAAAAAAAATTTGTAAATAATTCAATTCCTGTAAAAATTTTTATTATTTATCAAAATAATTGAATGTTTGCGTAGAATTTTATTCAAATTTTTTTTAATAATGGAATTCTTTTGGAAAATTTTATTAAAAATTATTGAATTTTAAAAAACTTTTGAAAATAATTGAAATTTTGACAAGAATTTGATTAAAATTTTGTAAAATAATTGAATATTAGAGAAGAATTTTATTATTTACAAAGAGAATTGAAATTTTGACGAGAATTTTTTTAAGTTTTTGAACACAATTGAATTTAGTAACTATGTTACTAAGTGAGTTAGTTAGTTAGTAACTAACTTACTAACTTACTATTCTCTCTAGAGAAGCTAATTTCGTTGAATTTTTACAAATCGTTGACTTTGGTGTTTTATTTAAAGTAAAATTTCATTCATAGTTAAAAATAACACCAAAATAGATTATTTTAATTCTTTCTGGTGTTAATTTTATTCTAGAGGGACTAAACTGTTGCAGATTATTTTAATCCATTCTGGTGTTATTTTAACACCTCACGTTTTACAGTGTTATTTAAATATTTTTGTCAGTGGTAAACTATAATTTTAATCAGACGTCGCTTGAAGTTATTTGTAAACTTTTGTCAGTAGTAAAAGACGAGTTTAGTCAGGCAAAATATTAAATTTACGTTAACATTTCTGTTAGTAGTAAAGTATGGTTTTAGTCAGATATATTATTAGTAGTGAAATACAGTTTTAGTCAGGCAAAGTTTGGAACTATGTTTTCAGTAGTAAAATACGTCTTTAGTCAGACAAAGTTTGGAACTATGTTTTCAGTAGTAAAATACGTCTTTAGTCAGACAAAGCATTAAATTATTGCAATCTTTTATTAGTAGAAAAATACATTTTTAGTCAGACTGCAGTTCATAATTATTTAAAAATGTTATCAGTAGTATAATATATTTTTAGTCAGACGTTTTTAAGATATTTTAATATTTTTTTATGAAATTACTTTTAGTCTGACGTTGCATAAAATTAAAATTTGGTTTTGTCTGATTAAAATCGTATTATACTACTTAAATTCTAAACTTTTTACTTGTTAAGTAATAAAAGTCCTCTTTTCGTTACAATTTTTGTTTTTTGGATTTTTTTTACACGAACAAAAAAAAGCTGTTAACTATTAAGCTCTTGCTGTTAGTAGTAAAATACAATCTTATTCAGACTTAATTACACGATATTTATAATTTTACGATTATTGTGAGTCTAACTAACCTATGTAACTATAAAAAATTTTGAATCACTGTTTCCAGTAGTAAAATCCGATTACTGTCAGACGCCGCCTAACTTCTGAAAAAAATCCTTTTTTTCTTATTTTCACAATAAGGTAAAATTCTTTTTAAATTATAAAACAATTCTTGTAATTATATTTTTTTCTCCTCATATTTTGTTTTCTTCTATTTTTTTCTCGCTGTGCTATTTTGGCAAGCCAAGAGTATTCCTCTATAAACTGTCTCATAAATTTAAAACTTTGTATCTCTGCTTCTGGAATTTAGCATGAACAAACAGATACGAGAGAATTTTTGTTTTTTCTGTCACCGAATAGTTGCAGAGTGTTGCAGTTTCTGATTTTTAGAAGTTTGTTTTGTTTGTTTTGTTTTTTTTTTTTTTTTTGTTGATAATAGCGGATGCAAATTTGTAAACAATTTATATAATAAATAGATAAATTTTCACCGGGGTTTTTGGGGGTAATAATTAATTCACGATTTACTTACCGCGTGAACGTAAAGTTAAAATGGGCAATAAATTTTGAAAAGCTGCAAACTTTATTGCCTTCGAGGTATTAAATTATTCCCAATATATCCATTCTCGTGCTATGCTAATTTAATTATCCCATGCGCATTCTTTTTTACCCAAGGGTATATTATTGAGAGTGGTGGCGTCATAATTTCAATATATTTTGTATATAAACTACCTGTACATGAATATATTATATTCTGTAAGTGACATTTTTGATGTTTCGATTAATTTTCGAAAAAATCTACTAGCTATTATAAATTAATTAATTATTATTGATAATTAAATTATAATTACATTTAATAATTATATTATTATTAGAATTGGATAAAAAATGTAAATTTTATTTATTCAAGAAGTTGTGAGAGTTCATATTTAATCGTATGGGAAAATATTGTTGACTGAAACGATTGGAATTGTTGAGAGTGAATGGGGGGGGGGAATAAAGTACTAAATGAACTCTCGCTTAACGCCTAAACGTGAATTGTTGAGTAAGGTCACCTATTCGGTTAGCCACGTACAATTAGCAATAGTTCAAAGTTTAGAGAAACTCTATTCGTATATTCAGTTATTCAAATAAGCCAAAGCTCCGACCAGTTAAAACAAGACCCAGAGAGTGAGATTTGAGTGATTGTGGAATAACTAACAATTCAATTTGATTGGCGTTAAAGTCACCTAGTCGACGAAATTCAGTTTTCTAAATTGATTATATAGTGTAGACGTAGATTTATTGTTAAATTGACGACAAAATAAAATAATCTATTTTTTTCTCTCTCTCAAATGTTTATATTTTATTATAATTATAATTTTATTATATTTATTTCTCATTTAACAAAATTTAAAAATAATTTAAAATCAAAATATTATGAAAAATTAAATAATAACAATAAATTAATTCTATAAAAGTATATCCACAAACAAAAATTAGAAAGAAAGTAAAACAAAATAATTATTAAAACTATCTAATTACTACTAAATATAAAAAAATTTAATTATTAAAAAGAAGAATGGAAAAATGCTATTCCCGAAGAGTTTTAAAAAAAAGTATTGAACAATTTCGACAGATTAAAAGAATGATGTATATTTTTAAAAAAATATGTATTTAAAATTACTAAATATAAAAAAATTTAACAATTATTAAAAAGAACAATGAAAAAACGTTATTTCCGAAGAGTATTAAAAAAAAAACATCGAACAATTTCGACAGATTGACAGAATGATATATATTTAAAAACTGCTGCTCCCGACCTGGTTACACAGTAATAAAGTAAATTTGTGAACTGCAAAGTTTTGTGTGTTTGAAAGTCCAATTGAATTTAGAGAGACAGAGTGAGAGAAAGAGACTAACATAAAAGCGAAGTAACAATTCCTATGTTCACTTTTCTCTTTCAATTGGATAAATAAATTTTGATTTTTATCTAAAAAAAAAACCAAGTCACATGAAGAACTTTGGCAAAGTCATTCATGTCAAATCGATGTCAATTTAACGGAACAATGTTCAAAAACTAACATTTCAATTTAATCGTTATAAAATGCTCAATTTTTACCGCAAAAATCGACCTCAATTTCCATTCAAGCGGAAACTATAAGAGAAAATAAAAATTCTATCAGATTGCATTTATATTTTTTTTATTTATATATTCCTTAGAATCAAAGCTTAAAGAAAAATGTATCTAGGTATTTTTTTAATATTAGAAAATTTCCTTGCATATATTCTTATTTGCTTTTATTTTTCGGTTCAATTCTAAAAAATATAAGCGATCTCTCTTATACATTACTTAAAACTAGCAACAATTCTTACTGTCTTTTTTTAAAATAAAATTTAAAATAATTTAAAATTTAAAATAATTTAAAAATACAAAGAATTCAATTTTGGAGAAATTATAAATAATTCTAGAAATTCAATTCAATAAAATTCAATAAAAATAAAATTTTTCTTATAAAATTCAACTATGTTCAAAATTTAAAAAAAAATTCTTGTAAAAATCCCAATTATCTTTATAAATAACAAAATTCTTCTCCAAAGTTCAATTATTTTCATAAATATCAAAAAAATTCGTGCCCTAATTTCAATTATTTTTCAAAAAAAAAATTCCAATTTCTATTATTTTCAATATCTACTATTTTAATAAAATTTCCCAATAAGAATCCATTTATTTAAACAAAATTTTAATAAAATTATATGCAAACATTTAATTATTTTCATAAATAATAAAAATTTCACAGGAATTCAATTATTTTTATAAATAATAAAATTTTTTTAAGGAATTCAATTATTTTTATAAATAATAAAATTTTTTTTAAGGAATTCAATTATTTTCATAAAAAATAATTTAAAAATCTAGAAAAAAATAATTGAATTAAAATAATGAAAATAATTTTGATGAATGTCACAGTAACAATATTCAATATCTACTATTTTAATAAAATTTCCCAATAAGAATTAATTTATTTAAACAAAATTTTAATAAAATTATATGCAAACATTTAATTATTTTCATAAATAATAAAAATTTCACAGGAATTCAATTATTTTTATAAATAATAAAATTTTTTTAAGGAATTTAATTATTTTTATAAATAATAAAATTTTTTTAAGGAATTAAATTATTTTCATAAAAAATAATTTAAAAATCTAGAAAAAAATAATTGAATTAAAATGATGAAAATAATTTTGATGAAGTTACAGTAACAATATTCTTAAAATATAAAATAATGATTTTATCTCTCGGTCATCTTTAATTATTATAAAACATGAAGAAATCGATCACTCCGAGTCTTCGACTCGGAGCAATCGATATCTTCATATTTTATAACAATACTTTTATAAGTTGTTTAATTTAAAAAAGGTTTGAATTTTAAATTTTTGAATATCTTAATTCCTGTGGAAAATCCAGTTCCAAAAATAAGATTAAAAATAGAAATTGTTCAAATATTTTTCTTCTTTTTCTAAAACAAAATTATAATTTTGTTGAAAAAATTGTGATTCATAAACAAAAATAATGCAAAATAAATAAATTTTCTATTTCTTAATCACAGTTGTTTAACAATTTTCTAATTTTGTTTAGAAGTAAAGAACAAAAATTTTAGTCTTTTAATGAAAAGAAGTTAAAATTTTTTTGATGATTTCTATTTGTCATTGTAATTTTGAATTAATTATAAAATAAAACTAATTATAACGTAATAATATATACAATTTATCTAAAGATAACAAAAAAAAAGTATAAACAAAAGACAACTTCAGAGTGTGAGAGACAGAAAAAGTGAATGAATAAAAGAATGAAAAAACATTTAAATTATTAAATAGTTAGTTAATTAGGTATTATTTATCAGTTAAATTTACTAACACAAAAGCAAAAAGTCAGTCACTAATTGATACGAAAATATTGAATTCTATTTATAAAAGGAAAATAATTTTATATATAAAAATTAATGAATTAAAAAAAAAATTCTATTGAATAAAAATGCATAATTTATTTTAAATATTAAGTGAATGTAAATATTAATATCAGTTATTCATTCGATAATAAAAAATTTATATTTTTCAGTATATAGTTTTGATCAATATTTGGTCAGACAATACTCAATTGAAAATATAAATTTATTTTCAAATTGCAATAATTTCTCTATTTTTCCCAAAGTTACAAGAAGTAATTTTAATTCATAGAGAAATTCGTAATTTTTAGTAGTTTTGGTCAATACTCGATCAGACGAACTTTAATTCTAAGATGAATATATCAATCGTATTGATTTATAATTTACCTAAAGTTAAAAGAAGAAATTTATAACTAATTTTATTTCACAGTAAAGTAAGAGTTTAGTTTTTCAGTAGATTTGGTCAATATTGGGTCAGGCAATATTTTATTCAATTATTAAATGTACCAATATTTAAATTATTTTGTTAAATTTGTTATTTGTTTTTAAATTATTTTTGTTATTATTATTAAAGGAATCAGTTATTTTTTAGTTCGACTAAACTACTTACTTTTTAATAATTTAATTGCTTCTTGCTTCTTCGGTAGTTGAAATCCGTTTTAGTCAGAAACATTAAAAAAAAAATTCAAACAAGAATATTCCTTTTAAATAACAATATAAAAATATTTTTTAATTATATTTTTTATTATTAAAAAATCACTCTTTCAGTCAGGCCCTATTTTTGAAATTTTGGTAAACGTTTTATCTTCAAAATGGGAAAAATATTTTAAAATAAAAATTATTTTAAAACAATTTTCAGTTTAGTTGATAGTTAATTGAATTTGATTTATCGTTGGAATTTCATTGGAGAATTTAATAAAATTTAAATTAAATTACATTTTTATTTAACGACAGAGAGAATAAGGAGAGAATTTAAAAAGAAGAAGATGAGGCAGATTGAACAAGATAAGAATCGTATCAAAAAAGGAATGTTATATTTTGTGAAAAGAGAAAGTAAAATGGGTACAATATCAGTTGAAGTAGTTGTGTAAAGGTATGAGAATCATTAGAAGCCATTGTTGAAGTAACAGTTTGACATGCTTTCTAGTTTTCTTCTTTTCCGCCCTTTCTCCTATTTCATCTTCATTTTCCAAACGGAAACAAATCAAAAATGAAATTTCCTTTTAAATAATAACTGTCACGTTAAGTGATAAAAAATTTATTCAAATTTTATTTTTCCAATGAATAAACAAAAAGATTTATTTACTTTTCTGACGATTAAATGAGATTTATATATTTTTCTGATAAATAAATAAGATTTGTATATTTTTCTGATAAATAAATATTTATTTTTCTGATAGTAATTATTTTTTATTTATTTATTTATTTATTATTCTCCGCATTTTTTTATTTATTCTCAGTAATAAATGATAGTACCGAGAGTCGAATAATAATCAATTCTTAAATACTTGTTTTAAATTTTTTCTCACTTATTTTTCTTCTCTTGTTTACAGATTGTTACACTCCACTTGGGGATGGAAATTCTCTTCGAAGAATCTTGAGACAATGCAACTGACGTAAGCGTAATGCGATTTCTTCTATACATTTTTTTCTTCACGAATCTACCTGACATTTAGAAAAAGAATTTTTTATTCCATTTTTACCTACTACTTATTGAAAAAATTCATTGATTTTCGCCACATCTCTCGTAAAAGACGGCGAGAAATTTATTAAAAAGGACATTTTTAGAAAAAAAGAATCAAATTCAATTGACGAAAAAAAAATTGAGCAGACAAAAAAATTTCTTCTTCCTTTAAATTCTTTTTTTTACCCACAATATTAACTAAAATACTTTTTCTCCGCTTTGATTTGTATTTTAAATTTTTTGATATTCAAGTGGAAAAATCGTTTACTATTGAATATATTATCTGGTAACATTTACCTCGAACATATCATTTCTTTTTTTTTTGTTTTAAATCGGAATTCTGCTTCGTGGATTTTTCAATTCAATTTTAGACTTCATATTTTTCAAGTGACAGTAATCCTGCATATGTCAATCTTTGGGAAATTTTATTTTTATAACTAAGAATTTACTTTTTCGAAGACGTCTGATAAAAGAGTTGAAATGACAAGAAAATTTATATTTATAGAGATTTTTTATTTATTTTAAAAAAATTTATTCTATAAAAATATATCTAGAAACATTAAATTGTATGTCCCTCTAATACATTTCGATATTTTAAATTATATTTTACATTAAGTGAAATATATTACGATTGTCTGATAAATTTATAATTTTATTTCGAAACTGCCTGACCGAACTATTGAAAAAAAATCTGTTATTATCGAATGAAATTATTTATAACTTTCATTAACCCTAGAAGGAGTACGTTAGTTTACTCACCCTCTAAGGAGTAACTGGGGTGTCCCGACACCCCACGCTTTAAACTTGTTTTATAAGGATTATATTTGACGTAAGAAAAATTTATTATAATGAATTGATTGGTTTTTTAGTAAGGAATACAATAATATTATTCATATTTTGATAAATTAAAAATATTTTGAAGAAAAACCATAAAAACCCAAAAAAAACACCAAAAAATGGCAAAATTGACTTTTTTCACAAAAAACGTTGTAGTTTCTTAAAAATTTGACTAATTTTAAAACTATTTTAGGTTTTTAAAGTTAAATAAATACACTTTTAGGGGAAAAAATAGTTTTTGTATTACTTCCAAAAAACATAATTATTTGAACATCTGAAGTGAATGAAATTAAAGACAATTGACGAATAGTGAAAATCATAAAAATGAACTATAAAATGGACTTAAACAATTAATATTTACTAAAAATGGTGTTATAAATTTAATATTTTACAAACTTAATATATCTGAATATATTAACATTAAAATTAATAACTTATGAAATGATTCTGTAAATTAATATTTAATCAAAGTTTTAATTAACAATTCTTAATAACTATAATATATGTTAAAATATTATTAACAATATAGAATTTATAATTTAAATTTGACTGTCATATACTACATTTTTCTGTATTAGAATTTAATTTCTGACTGTAGAGAGAGCACAGAAATTTTTAATAATAATCTTAACTCAAATTTCATAAGTTGTTACAAATGCAGAATGTCTATTTTTCATAAAAATAGAATTTTTGTATAAAAATGTTTCTTTTTTATAAAATACAACTTTTTCATGCATAACCTATCAATTTATACTTTATCAGATGATTTTAACTGATTTAAAACGATTTTTTTAAAAAAATTTGAATTTACTTATGTTGACAATTTTTCTAACGTTAGGGAGTAACTGGGGTGTCCAGACACCCCAGACGTATTTTAACAGGAGATAGAGCTCTTCCTAGAGCAAAACTTTTGGCGGCACAAATAGGTGTTAAAAGATAGTGGTTCAAACTAAATTATCAACAAGTTTTGAGCGTAAAAAAATTATTGGTTAAGCCATGGGAATACTTTGAATTTTGCTTGGGGTGTCCAGACACCCCAGTTACTCCTTCTAGGGTTAACTTTACTTTGAATAAAAAATTATTGTAATAAACAGAGAAAATTATATTTTTAATCAAGTTCTGACTGAGCGAACATAGACCAAAACTACTGAAAATTAAACTTTTTTTTATTAAATAAAATAATTTATAACTTCTTTCAACTTCGGCTTAAACATGAAAAATATTTGTATTCGGGAATAAAATTTAATTTTTTTTTAAATAAAAGATGTTTCAACTGTCAACTTAAAAAATATAAAATCTTGATACTTATCGGAAAAATATATTTTTCAATAAAGCATAAAATTACTAAAAGTTATTTCACTGATTTGAATCTTGACTAAAATTTATTTTCAATACTGAAGAATTAAAAAAACCATTGAATTATTATTTCTAATAAAAAAATTAATTTTCGGTTAATTTTTTCGATATGAAAATAAATTTTTTTTCGATTAGTCTCGTAATTACAAATGAAATGTGTCTAGTTTTTCGTCGAGTTCAGCGAACGATTGAAGAGACGAAAGGAAAATCCTATTTGTTTCGGGGGGGTCTCAAGGTGACAATGAAAATCGTACGAGGGTAGACGACGGGTACAGAGAAAAAAAGAGAGAGAGAGAGAGAGAGTGAGAGAGTGAAAAAAATAAAAAGTGGGGTGCTGATAAAAAGCACGTTTTCCTTGGAGAGCACTTGGATAATTTTTCCAGTTTTCTTTTTTGCGAAACAAATACCTATGTATATAGTATATATAAATATGTATACAACAACGACCCTCTTTCACTTGAAGCAAAAGAAAAGTATAGAAAACATTTAGTTACCGCGTTGTAAATTATTTTTCTCGACTTCTTGCACACTTTACGATTACAAAACAGAGTTCTAAGTCTTCATTACGAGTAAATCATGATTTATGGTTTTATTAAAAAAAAAATTACAAAAACAAAAAAAGAAGAAGTGAGAGAAAGGGTGGTATAAAAAAGGCAGCGGAGATACGATTGAATTTTTACGAGGTTCTATGATATACGAATTTAATCACGTTTTGGCTCATAAAAAAATTTAGATTCATTTTTTTTTAAATGCACGTTTTTAATTGAGAGAATTTTATTCTTTTGTAATAGTTACGGTTTATGTGGAGTATATTTTTATAGATATGAATTCTTTTATTTAATTTTTATTATTTATATCATAGAGAAAAGTTAATGAGGGATTAAAAATTTGTTTTTTATTATTTGTTAATAATATTGATATTTATTCATCAGCAAGTGTTAATTTTTAAACTGACTAAAAGACAGGAATTTTTTTAAATTAAATTATTTTATTTTCACTTTTCCAGAAGTATCAGATTAAAATTTTTTAATTATTGCAGTTTTTTCTGAAATCTTTTTTTAGTGAGACCTATTTTTCCTTATAACTGCAGTAGAAAATGTTATTTAGAGTCAGACTATATTTTTTAAGTAAAAATATAGAAAAAAAAAAATAAATATATAAAATATATATAAATATATATATAGTTGTAAAAATTCAACTTATTTTAATCTGTAGTGTAAGAAATTTAACAGTAAATTTTGACAAGTCTTACTAAAATCGAATTTTACTACTTGATTTGCTTTCGCGTTACTTATTCTAGTAGTTAAAATCGATTTTTCTTAACTGTTGTTTTTAAATATTTTAATCTTTGTAGCATCAGTAGAAAAAGATATTTTTAGTCAGACATGCGTAATTTTCAGTAGTTTTGATCAAAATTTAATCAGACAAACTTGAATTCAAAGTTAATTTTATCTTCTAATCGCAATATTCTTATACTTTAGCTAAAGTAAAAAAAAGTTATTACTAATCTTATTTAATAATTAAAAGTTTACTTTTTAGTAGATTTAGTCAATAATCGTTCAGACAGTTTCGAATTCAGGCAGAACTGAAATAAAAATAATATTTTTACAGTCAATTATATACCTTTATATTCATGCTAAAGTTAGAAAAGTTATAAATAATTTAATTTGCTAATAAAAAGTTTTGTTTTCAGTAGTTTTAGTCAATATTTGGTCAGACGGTTTGGAATTGAAAATACAAATTTGTCTGACTATCGTAATATTTTTATATTTTAGTCAAAAATTGAAAAAGTTACCTATAAATATTTTTAGTTAATAATAAAAACAGTTTAGTTTTCAGTAGTTTTTTATTTTATAATGACAATTTCAATTTTCAGTAGTTTTGGTCAATATTTTATCAGACAAACTTAAAGAAAATTTTATTCTCTAATTGTCATAATTTATATTTTAGCTAAAGTTGAATAAAAGTTTATCTATTTTTTAAAAATCAAAATTCAGTTTTCAGTAGTATTGGTCAATATTGGTTCGGACAGGTTGGAAAGAATAAACAATTTTAAATTTAAATTGTGATATTTAGTTCTATCCTACCAAATTTTTTAGCAAATACAATCTTTAATCTTCAGTAGTTTTGATAAAAATTTAATCAGACGAACTTGAATTGAAAGTTTATTTTATCTTCTAATTGTAATATTTTTTATTCTTTAGCTAAAGTAAAAAAAAGTTCTAACCAATTTTATTCGTAAATAAAAAATTCAGTTTTCAGTAGATTTAGTCAGTAATCTATCAGACAGTTTCGAATTAAAAATATAAATTTTTCTGACAATTGTAATTTTTTTTATATTTTAGTCAAAATTTGAAAAAGTTACCCATAAATATTTTTATTTGATAATAAAAAGTTGAGTTTTTCAGTAGTTTTTTATTTTACAATGAAAATTTCAATTTTCAGTAGTTTTGGTCAATATTTTATCAGACAAAGTTAAAGTAAATTTTATCCTCCCAATCGTAATAATTTATACTTTACTAAAGTTAAAAGTAAGTTTTAACTAATTTAGTTTTATAATAAAAAATCAGTTTTCAGTAGTATTGGTCAATATTGGTCGGGACAAGTGGGAAAGTATAAACAATTTTAATTTTAAATTGTGATATTAGCTATATTCTACCCCATTTTTTAGCAATTGCAATCCTTAATCTTCAGTAGTTTTGGTCAAAATTTTATCAGACGAACTTGAATTCAAAGTTAATTTTATCTTCTAATCGTTATATTTTTTATTCTTTATTTAAAGTAAAAAAAGTTACAACTAATTTTATTTGACAATGAAAAGTTTACGTTTCAGTAGTTTTTATCAATATTGAGTACTTTTGATAATAAAATGTGTAATTATAAGTAGTTTTGGTCAATATTGGGTCAGACAATTTTTAACGGAAAGTATAATTTTAACTGTAATTTGTAATATTATTTATATTTTACTTTTTTTTTTTTAGAAATTGTAACTAATTACATTTGATAATAAAATTCGTAATTATCAGTAGTTTTGGTCAATAGTCGGTCAGGCAGTACTTAATTAAATATAATTTTATTTTATTAATATTTTTCGCTAAAATAAAAAAAAATTGAAAGTTTTATTTTTGCAATAGAAAAAGTAGTTTCAGTAGTTTTGGACAATATTATGTCAGACAAATTATATAAAGAAAATGAAAGAGTTAAAACAATTTTGTCGAATAAAATTGTTGAATTTCTCTTAAATATTAAGTGAATGCGTATTAATTATATGTAAAGGTTCCACAAAAATATTTTTTTCTTAGTTTTTCAAATTTTCAGTAGTAAAAGTCACTGTTAGTCAGACTTTAAAAAAAAATCACAAACTTTCAATAAGTTTGACATAAAACTAACCTATACTACTTAAATTACTTCTTTCTCTATTTGTAATTTTTCAGTAGTATAAATCACTGCTATAGTCAGACTTTCCATTAATGGTACAGTAATTTCTTTGCTTAATTCTACAAAAAAAAATCTCGAATTAAAACAATCTTTTCCATCCGGAAGTAAATTTATTTATTCATTAAGGGGAAAAATAAACGGATTAATAAACATTTCGATCTTAATAAAATATTAAAGTATTCTTTTATCAGCTATTTAGAAAATTATAGTCGAGGAAAAAAAACATTTGACGAAATTTATCTCCCCAATAACTGATGGTATATTTCTCGAGACAAGGTGTAAAAGCACGAAAATAAAAGCAGAGGAGGAAAACGAGATAGAAAAAAAGTGTTTCTTTCGTTTGCACGTTTACTAAATGCCTTCAAGATCTCTGCCACTCTCGAGGCTCTCTTTCCTGAATTTCGATTTTTTCTTCCACCTTTTTTCACTCTCGGGGTCGAGAGTTTAATTTTTAAAGTTCCCTCCGTTCAAGAACTATTACATGTTGTAGAAAATCTCAAAAAAAGTGGAAACATGTCTGTTTTTTTTTGAAAGTAGAAAATAAAAAAATTGCAAGAAGAAAAAAATACAGAATTCTATATACTGAGAGGGAGAAAAAAAGGGGGAAGGAAAAAAGGAAGAAAGACAGAGAGAAAAAGAAGAAAAGAAGAAAAGAAAAAAAAATAGAAAGAGAGAAAAAACTAAAGATTATTAGACCTCGTTATCTCAAAGAAGCTGTACGTCCAAAAAATGTATCAAAAGATGGAAAAAGGGGACGAAAAAATGAACGTTCAGAAATGAATCGTCGGATTTTCTTAAGTTGAAGATAAGGAAATGGCCAAATGAGAAGAGAAAGAAGTGTACAAATGAAAAATTCCTACTTGAATGAGGGTTCACTTATTTTGCGGAACAAAAACTTGATAGTGTCGACGAGTATTCAACCAATTAACTTTTTAAGATTCTGATTTTCAATTAAAACAGAAAATCTCCTTTCTTTTTGTTCATCTTCTTCTCCTTCAATAAAAAAAAAAAAAAAAAAAAAAAAACCCCAAAGTTTTTCTTTCAGACATGTATTTTTTTTCCCCTCTCTCAACTTTTAAATGAAGAGCCATTTTTACTTTCGCCAATAGTAGAGTTAAGTTCTAAAAGGGGCCGAATGCAACTACTAAAAATAGATTTAAAAATAAATTGAGTGTTGAAAAACTCACCCGAAAGGCATCACGAAGTTCTTGTTCTTCTTGATCTTGATCAGGCGGTGCTGCTGCACTGGCACCTCCAATATTGCTGACGATTTCCACGAACTCTTCAAAGCTCACATTTCCGTCGCCTAAAAGTGAGAAAAAAAAGAAAAGAAAAAAACCAAAGTAGCATGTTCGTTCTGTGAAAATTTCTCTTACGTTTTTTTTTACTCCACTCTTTCTCTCTTCTTCTTTTTCTCCCTCTCTCTATCACTCTCTCTCTCTCTCTCTCTCTCTCTCTCTCTCTCTCTCTCTCTCTCTCTCTCTCTCTCTCTCTCTCTCTCTCTCTCTCTCTCTCTCTCTCTCTCTCTCTCTCTCTCTCTCTCTCTCTCTCTCTCTCTCTCTCTCTCTCTCTCTCTCTCTCTCTCTCTCTCTCTCTCTCTCTCTCTCTCTCTCTCTCTCTCTCTCTCTCTCTCTCTCTCTCTCTCTCTCTCTCTCTCTCTCTCTCTCTCTCTCTCTCTCTCTCTCTCTCTCTCTCTCTCTCTCTCTCTCTCTCTCTCTCTCTCTCTCTCTCTCTCTCTCTCTCTCTCTCTCGCTCTCTTTAGTAGAGATTTATTTTTCTTTCATTGCAATTTTTCCCCCATTTTAGAAGTGAAAATTTCTCATCGTTGAAATATTTTTTTTTTGTTAATATTTTCCGGTGTGAAATTCACATCTCTTGTGGAATTGTCGCTTTGTAAACTTTAAATGTATAAGTATTACGTATTTTTTGTCATATAATGGTATCATTTTTCCATCACCGAACGAGTGAGACGAAGTATAACGTGACGTAATATTAGGGATCCGCTTGCATGCGACATGTCGTTGAAAGTATTGTGTGTGTATTTCCTATTATAACGTGATGTTAAAATTGTGCAGACAATATTTACAAAAAAAAGGGAGAAAAAAAATATTATTCTCACATTTTTTGATGGATTTATTTTCCATTTTTGCGATAGAAAAAAAAAAATTGTGAAATTGATTTAATATTTTCTCAAGGCAGATGGGGGAGTAAATTTACATTTTATTCTCTGGTCTATTTCAGTAAATTAACCTTAAAAATTATTTTAAATACTTCAAATTATTAAGTACTATAGCAACAATTCGAGCACTAAAACGCGTGGCTAACTTTTTACTTAATTCTTTAAATAAAATTATCAATTTTAAAAATAATAGAATATACAAATTTTAAATTCAAACTTTTGTTGAAAACTCTAAAATAATTCAATTTTTGAGAAATTGCAAATCATTTATTGCAGAAATTCAATTATTTTCAAAAATAATAAAATTCTTCTCATAAAATTCAATTATGTTTAAAATTAAAAAAAAAATTCTCGTCAAAATCCCAAATATCTTTGTAAATAACAAAATGTTTCTCCAAAGTTCAATTATTTTCAAAAATGACAGTAAAATTCTTGTCCTAATTTCAATTATTTTCAATATTTACTATTTTAATAAAATTTTACGAGAAAAATTCAATTATTTAAAAAAAAAAAATTTAATAAAATCGTACACAAACATTTAATTATTGTCAAAAATATTAAAAATTCCACAGGATTTCAATTATTTACAATTTTTTATAAATTTCTTCGAAATAATTCAATTATTTTCATAAATTTTTAATTATTATAAATTATTATATAACATCAAGAAATCGTTCACTCCGAGTCTTCGACTCGGAGCAATCAATATCTTCATGTTTTATAGCAAAATACTTTTATAAGTTGTTTAATTTCAAAGAGATTTGAATTTGGAATTTTTGAATGTCTTAATTTCTGTGAAAAAATAATAATAATTGAATATTTATTAAAAACAGAAATTATTGATGTTTTTGAATAATTTTACAATTAAAGAAATTCGTAAAAATTTAACAAACCCTTTTTTTTTGAGTAAAATTTTTTTTCTTTATTTTCTAAAAATTCAAAAATTTTCATTTTTAATGAAAATTTGTAATTGACAAATAGAATTTACAAACATTTGTTTTGTTTTTTTTTAAAAGAAAACTGATTTTTATTAAAACAATTGTAATTAAAAAATTGAAATAAAAATTATTCCCTTATGAAAATTGAAAATTTTCTACAAAAAGATTAAGAAACGGGAATATGTAATGTTTTTTTCCCAAAATAAAAGAATGAGTTTGTGAACAATATTGATATTGAGAAATAAAAATTATGCATAAAATGGGAATTTATTTACTATTTCTTAATCATAATTTTTTAACAAATTTTCTATTTTTTATAAATAAACAAGAGAAAACTTTGTATAATTTAGATCAGTCAAAGGAAATTTGTTATAAAAAAAGCATATAATAACCAAAATGGGTAAATTTTTTATTTAATAATCACCATTTTTTTTAAAATTTTCTAAATTTCTAATATTATTTTATTATAAATTATGAAAAAATACCTGCATATTTACGATTTGTCAAAACAAATTTTTTTTAAAGAAAAAAAAAAAAAAAAGAATACACAAAAACTAACTTCAGGTGTTGACAGAATGAAAGAATGAATAAGACGATTATTATAGTTAATTAACTTTTTTAGTAGTATAAACGCGTTTCAGACAGACATTGATTTGCATTACTTAAGAATCATTTGAATTTTTGAATATTAAATAATATAATAATAATATTAATAATAATAAATAATTAGTGAGAGTAAAAAAATTGACGTAACAAAAATGGAAATTTTTTATTCTGTCAGTTAATGTTTAATTGAATTTATACTTTTACAGTAGTAAAAGTCCAGTTTAGTCAGACATAGTTTCGATTTCTCCATTTCATTTGTGGAAACAATATTGCAATTAGAATTAAAAAATTGACCAAAGTAGATTGTTACTATTTCTAATGATTAAATTTATATGTTCTTAGTAGTATAAAGACATTTTAGTCAGACAGAGAATTGAATTTTTTTTTCAAATTAATGATAACAAAAAACGTTAATGAAAATTAACAAATTTACGAAACAAAAATGAAAATTATTTACTAATAGTAACTTTCACCACTCAATGTTACTGAATTTCAAATTTTACAGTAGTAAAAATCCAGTTTAGTCAGACGAAGTATTGAATTCTTGTTTTAAACAATAAAAAAAATGTTGCAACAAGAATTAAAAAATTTAGAGAGGAAATGTAAAAAAATCTGACCAAAGCGACAGTTTAAACTTCAAACAATATAGTTTCTATTTTCTCAGTTCAATTCGTTTCAGTCAGACAAAGAATTAAATTTTTATTGAAAACATCTTTAGTGAAAATAAACAAATTTACGAAGAAAAATTGAAAACTTTTCAATAATAGTAAATTTTACGACTTAAAGTTATCGAATTTGTACTTTTGCAGTAGTAAAATTCCAGTTTGGTCAGACAAGATTTCGAATTCCCGATTCTATTAATAAATATAAAAAGATTGCAATTAGAATTTAAAAATTTACAGATTTTCTATATATGATTTATATAATTAAATATCATTGAATTATATGATTGAATTTTTATTTTTCCAGTAGTATAAATCCGTTTCAGTCAGACAAATTATTGAATTTTTGTTAGAATTAGTCGTAAAGTACAATTTCTATTCAAAATTAAAGAATTTTCATCAAAATTGGAAAAATGAAATTCAATGTCTGACTAAAGCAGACTGTTACTACTTTATATTTATAAAATTTATGTTCTTCAGTAGTGTAAATCTATTACAATCAGACATTTACTAATGCAAAATTAAAAGTTTAACACCTTAATGTAATAGAAATGAGTTTTCTTCTAAATTTAATAATTCCGAATAAAAATTGCATTTGTCACGAATTTAAACAAAAATTCAAACTTTGGGTCTGACTAAAGTAGATTTTTACTACTTAAAAAGTAAAAATTCAGTAATATGTGCCGTAATAAATCTTTTTTAATCAGATTTTTTAATGTCTTCTAAATTTATTAATTCTGACTGGAAATGACTTTTACTTCTAATTAAAATAATAATTAAAAAATTTGGTCTGACTAAAATGAATCTATTCTACTAAAAAATTCAAAATTTAAAAATATAAAGTAGTCATAAAGTAATTTAAGGTTCATTTTCTCTAATTTTATACATATATTTTGTATTTTTGACTAAAAATGTCTATTACTATCAATTTTAATAAAAATTCAAATCTTGCCTGACTAAAATGTATTTATACTACTGCAATAGTAAAAATTAAGTAATATAAAGTAGTAAAAATCATTTTTAGTCAGCCTCTTTTTTTTTTTTGATAAATTCTGTTATTCTGAATAGAGTGACAATAATATTAATAAAAATGCCTTAGTTATGTATTCTTGTACTTTTATCTAGTCTGACTTAAACTAGCTTTTACTACTTAAATTAAAAGTAGTCGGGTTCATGTCACGTCGGACCTTTATTGAATAAAATTCATGAAATTTATTAAAATTTATTATTTTTTTAGTCCTTTCCGACTAATATAAGTATTTCAAAAATTATTTTAACATTTTAACTACAAAAAAAATTGACGAATTAAAAAAAATATAATTGCGCATTTTTTAAATTATTTTTTTCTTTTTCTATTTAATCTAAAAAGAAATTTATTCTCCTTAATAAAATTTTGCATTCTCATAGTTTTGAAGTAAAATTCACACATACAGCTAAAGAGTGTAATAAACTGGTGGGAAATTAAACTTAGTGAATATGAACGCTTTCGATTCATCGTCTTTAATTTTCATTTGAATTTTGGTAGGATACTCTCTCTCTCTCACTCACTCTCTTCGTTTCATTTGCAAGCAGCGTATCAAATATCCCTTTTCCCGAGGTGATATTATGTCCATAGTATATTTTACTATAGTGCATCAAAAAACAACTTGCGGTGCCGTGAATTTCTACGAATTGAGCATCATTGCTGAAGGCTTCCTTTTTGTCACTAAAAACTGGGTCACTGAGTTTTTTTTCAAACCTATATTTTAGAAAGCGATCAAACAAAAATCGAAAGATCAAAAAATTTCAAATAACTTTTTTTTTTTGCATTACTCGCAAAATTAAAATCAATGTAGGAGAATGGAGGAATCTTCTTTTCAAATATAGAATGTTGAAAATTTATATTCATACTCAAAAAGAAAGGACAAAAAATTTCAATAAAGAATTTTTCTTCCAATATTATTAATTATAATTTTGTTTTTATTTTAAAATTTTAATATTTTAGAATTTTATTTTATGAATTATAGTTTTCACTTATATGTGCAATTTTGAATAAGATTAGTTTTTAATTGACGTGACTTTCAATTAAATTATTTATTAATTTCATTAATAACACAATTGCAATTCTACAATTCTGCAATTCTACAATTGCACTAAGTAATTGTAACAACAATTTTATAATTGTGACTATATTTTAATAATCGTAATTCTAATAATTATTTGTAATATATTACACTATACAATCATAATTTATATATAATTAATATAATTAATAGAAAGAATAAGAAACAAGAGAAAAGAAGAAAAGATAAGGGACGAAATGAGAAAAAGAAAAAATTTAAAAACAAGAGAGGGAAGAATAAAATATTTTTTTTTAAGAATAATTTATTAATTCAAAATTTATTGAAAAATTAAGAAAAAACTTATCTAAAACGAGAAGGGAAAAATTAAATTGAGAGAATTAAATAAATCAATAATGAGAGGAGAAATTCAGCATTTTATAAATGAATCTCAAGGGATAATTATCCTATCTAGGACAATGAAGTTGACGACATTCTTGACGTTAGGATGGACCAATTATCTTTGATTATACTGCTGACCATTAAATCGTTCATGTATCCATGTCGCTCAATGATAATTATCCTAGCTATTTAGATTTTAAGATATAAAAAAGAGATTTTTAATTATCATTTTCAAAAAATTTAATTATCCACCTCCCTTAAAAAAATAGTACAGAGTAAAAAACTAATGACACTATCTGGCAAAAATATAATTTCAATAATTTTTTTATTTTCCTTCATTTAAACTTTTTTTCTCAATAGGTTAGGATAAAATTAAATTGAGAAATTTTCCAGCATATCATCAAATTATTTTTCTCTTTTTTTCACTACCATTGGAAAACGGCCAAAGAAAATCATATTTCCTATGACTAAATAAATTCCAAGTTAATTTCAAATAATTTAATTTAATCGATTGCCGAAGTGAAATAATTGAAAATGAAAAAAATTAACATTTGGAAAAATTTATTTTATATGATTTGAAAAGTATTGTATTGGTAAGGAATGTCTATTTGAAAAGTAACGTAGTTTATTAAAAAAATCTGTTGAGACCAAAGTGTTTTATTAAATTTGTTCTTTATATTTACTTTTTGAAAATATGAATATAAATAAATCGATCGACTATTTTATCGTTTTTATTATAAATATAAATAAATTTTCTACTTGAGGGAAAAGTTTGTCTTCATAATTTTAATTTCAATTAATATTTTTTTCGAAAGAAGGCCAAAATTACTAAAAGTAATTTTAGATGATTTTAATCTTGCTAAAAAAATATTTTTTTACCCAATTAATTACTAAATTAATTACTTAACTACCTATTAAATTAATTTATTATTATTTACTGAATAAAGTTACTTATATATTTTATTAAATTGAAAATAATTTAAAGTGTCGTTTGACGAAAAATAATTTTTACTACTAAAACGAAAAAGCAAATAAAAATAATAAATAAATAAACAAAGCAAATAAAATAAAAATAACGAAAGAAAATCAAGTAGTAAAAGTCGATTTTTGGTCAGACTTATCTAAGTTGTAAAAAAGTCTCATCATAAGAAACTTTTTTTACTAATGAAAAAGATTTTTAAAAATTCTTTTTGATTAAATTTTATAGATATTGTCTGACGAAAACATATTTACACTACTAGGGAAATGGAAAATTAGGAAAGTAGTAAAAAATAATTTCAATCAGACAAATGAAAGTAGGTTCTCTTTTTACCATAAATTTAAGTCTCGTCTGACTAATTCAGGCCTATACTACTGAAAAATAATGATTCATTTTTTAATTCAATTATGTATTTTTTTTTTAAGAAAAATGGAATATGTTCCAGAAATATAATGTTATTAATAAACTTCCTAGAAGAAAATAAAAATTTAAAAATGTTTACAATTTTTTTTTTCTTGAAGAAAATAGAGAGGAAAAATTTGAAAAAAACGAGAAAAATCCCGTTATTTCCAGTGATTGGTTCTGTCGGGAATCAGTTTGAATTAGTCGATAGAATCCCGACATAAATTACCCCCAGCCTTTTCTTCATTCGGGTTCAATAATACTTAAGTTCTTCCTTTGCAGAAAAGTCAGGAAAGTTTAAAATTAAGAAATTCTTTTATTTTAATTAAATTACTATGGTGATTTGTTTTCTATTTTCTTTTTTTTTTGATTAATTTCTTAAGTGCGGTGAAAACAATTTGTAAATTAGAAAATTTATATTTAGGAAGATGCAATATGTGCATTATTACACGCGCGCCCTATTATTTTTGGAAAATTCAAGTTTTGACTAAAACCATTCTCTATATATCATCTGGTAAATATCATGTGCGCATCTCTGCATACAGATATATATTCTCCAGAGAGATTAACCTGATACATTCATTTCACAGTTTTCTGAATTTTATTACACTTCAGAATAATAAAAATTGTCAGTATTAAGTTAAAAATAATTTATTATAAGGAAACTTTATTTTGTAACATTTTTTCTTCGAATTTTCATCTATTTTCTCCTTTTGGAATTTAATTTCTTTTAGCTTCCTGAAAGACTCGTAATTTCTGATATCGAAATTTAGTCTGACTAAATTGAACTTAAATTATTAGTAGAGTAAAAATTCTAAAAAATTCTCATCCATTTGTATACATTTTAATTGTACAAAATTTCGATTATTCGAAAATTCTTTAATTACATATATTAGGAAATAAAAACTAGAAATACTTTCAAAAAAACTTCCATCAAACTTTTTGAAAAAAATTAATTGTACAGAACTGTTAATTAAAATTAATATTTTCAAAATTAAAAATATTTCTAAAAATTTATTACTATAAAGCTTCTAATATTCAATTATTATCTAAAATTTTAACTAAAATTAATTTTTAAATCAATTTCTATTAGAAAATTCTACTAGAATTTAATTATTTAAATACAAAATTAAATTATTTATTATTGAAAAATTAAATGTTTCTTAAAATTGAATTCTTACAAAGAATTTTACCAACAAATTTTCAAATAATTGAATTCTTTCAAAGAATTACATTTTTTAGACAATTGAATTAAAATTGTAGGGGAATGTAGTCAAGGTTGGCCTACTGTCTAGGTAGGCCACTCGCGTTTTTTTGTCAAGTTCACTAGCGCCACCTACGCGCATTTTTGTCGAAGCTTGTCTTAGTGAAACCTAACTTTTTGTTCAATTACATTTTCG
Source organism: Leptopilina syphax (assembly GCA_032872505.1). Lineage (NCBI taxonomy): Eukaryota > Metazoa > Arthropoda > Insecta > Hymenoptera > Figitidae > Leptopilina > Leptopilina syphax. Next base: position 135,840 of record JAVJHT010000019.1, read on the forward strand.
GAAAATCGAAAATTGTGTTTTCTGTGACGTCGGTACAAAAAAAGCTCAAAAAAAGTTTTGTGCATAATGTGAAAAACCATTAATAAAAGATAAAAAACAAATTGAATCGTCAAGGCAAGTATGCAGAAAATTTGTGGGACTCATGGTTGAAAGGAAAACAAAGTAAAAAATCGAATCCCGAAACGTATTTCTTTATGGTTACAACAATTCGGTAATGTTACTTACTGTCAAGGTCGGCCACTATGTGTTTAAAATGCGCAAAGTTGAGGACGAGCTACTTCATTTGCAAAAACTGCAATTCTGTATAACTCATAATATAATTGATCATCTTATTAATATTTTTATTTAATTTTATTAATATTTTAGTGCAAAAATTTTTTTTATTTATATTTATTTTTTTATATTGTTTATTGTTATTATTTTGTTATTTCATTAAGTTACAAACTGTAAACAATAAAGAATCAATTTTCCGTAACTCTAAACATGTCATTTTATTTTTTAACGATTAATGCCCTTTGAATTTTAAACATGGCCGACCTTGACTGTAATGGCCAACCTGGACTACAAATTTTTTTTTTTTAAATCTTTATAACTTTTTCATTTTTAAACCTGTCAATTTACTTTGTACAGAAAAAATGTTCCTATTAAACAGGACTTTCCAACCATATACTTCAATTGTCCAAATTCATTTTTAAAAAAAAGTTATAAACAAAAGTCAAAAAGGTGGCCGACCTAGACTATGTTCCCCTATTAAAAATAATTGATATTCTGCAGTGAAATTTCTTATTTATGAAAATAATTGCATTTCTAAAATAAATTTTATTATTTACGAAAATAATTGAATTCCTGCATAAAGTCCTTTATGAAAATAAGTTGAATTATTACGAAGATTTTTTTTTAAAAAATTTAAATAATTGAATGTCTGCGAAATTTTTATTATTTATGAAAATAATTGAACAAGAATGTTTGTAATACAAAAAGTTAATGACAGGATATAGTAATGATTGACATACTGTATAGTAATCATCGCTATACTGTATAGTAACAATTTCTATACTGTATAGTAATGATTGCTATACTGTATAGTAACGATTACCATACTGTATAGTAACCATTGCCATACTGTATAGTAATGATTGTCATACTGTATAGTAATGATTGATATACTGTATAGTAACGATTACCATACTGTATAGTAACCATTTCCATACTGTATAGTAATGATTGTCATACTGTATAGTAATGATTGATATACTGTATAGTAGTGATTGTCATACTGTATAGTAATGATTTCCATACTGTATAGTAATGATTGCTATACTGTATAGTAATGATTGCTATACTGTATAGTAATAAATGCTATACTGTATAGTAATTATTGCTATACTGTATAGTAATGATTTTTTCTTACTTAACGAAAAAGTAGGCATAATTTGATAATTTCTATTTTGTAATCATAATTTTCGCACAAAATTTTGTTATTTTTAAATATTTGAATTTATTTTTGTGATTACACATGTGTAATCCCGTTTTTATTGTTTATATCTATTATTTTTAATTATCCATTGATACTAAGAGAAACTACAACGCGCGCTTTTGCGAGCGTTTGTTTAGCTGTTACCTATACAATAATTTAAAAAGATAACATTTTTGTAATTTTTCATAAATTTTTCGAAGAATTTTTTATTTAAAATTTTGTAAAGATAATTGAATTTCTTTTGAGTAATAATAATAATAAATTAAATACTTCATTTGGCGGGCGTGACAGTTGCTACTTATTTATATTACTTAATAAAAAAATTTTAAATACAAATTTCATAAAATTCAATTATTTTTTTAATTTTTAAATAAAAAATTATTCCAAAATAATTCATAAAAAATAATTTTTTCTCGACAGTTTTTTCTTATGAATTCTTGAAATTGAATATTATTCCAGCATTTTTGACAAAATTCTCTGACTTTTTTCTGATTTTCCTGAATAAATTTAGAAAAATAGTGATTTTGTGTAGAATTCTTCTGAATAATTTTTTATTTTTTCTATTTTATATTTATCAGATTAGTAATTAAATTTTTAACAATACAATTAATTCTTTCGAAGTAAAATATTTTCTTTCTATAAAAATAATGGAGTTTATTGGTTGATCTCAAGATATATGATTGACATTCTGTTTGAAATTGAAATGTAATTATCGATTGACAGTATATGTAACCTGACAAGAACATAGGCAACACTTCAAAATGTCATTCTCTGCGATCTTAACAGTTTAGAATTTAGATTCAATTGAGAAATTCACGGTGTTGGCTCTTGTCCTTGGCAAATGGAAACTAGCGTTACGTATCTATATATACACATCTACATGTAGTCAATCCAAGTTGAATCTCTCAAGTTCTATAGATTATCTACCTCTCAGTTGAGTGTGTTTATAGACATTTCAAATTGACCTTTGACAGAAATTCCACAGTTTACCCCACAAAGTTGGTTTAATTTCTCAAAATCCATTCCGCAAAACAGTCAAATAAATTACCAAGCGCCCTCTCCCTTGGTAATTAACATCAGTAATTAATTTTTTTATCAATTTAAAAATTATCCCTGCCTGAAAGTTTACATTTTTATTTATCTATCTTATCTTTTATCTATCTATTTATTTATTATATTATTATTATTACTAATTTTTGTTTAAAGAAAAAAATGTTTTTTGAGGAAATTATTTTTTCGTTTTCTTTTCAGTTAAATGTGATGGAAAAAAATGTTTTTTTTTACTGAGCATTTTTTTTTGTCTCGAGTTAAAGAATTGATAAAATCCTATCTAAGCTATGGTTAAAATTTACTGCCGAGTAATAATGCTTCTCTCGTAGTTCGAGATAATCGTATGTGCTTAACTTTGAGATCCATTGAGAGTTTGCACACGTATCTTATAAATAAAGACGATCAATCGATTTATTCTCTTAAACTGTAAATGAAACTAAATGGGAAGATTATCTAACAAAATTCAAATCTATTGCAATAATCGTCGTTTCTCTATTGTCATTTTGCGTCCCAGTAAATTTTCTTTGTTACATTTTTATTATTAATATTAAAAGTAAATCGTAATTATATTTTTAATAAACAATTATAATTTATTATTTACAATTATAATTACACTGTATTATATATTCTCGTAGTGTTATTTATATAGTCTGACTTAAATTAACTTTTACTACTTAAAATAAGTTAAGTAGTTAAGTACACGTTAAGTCAGACAATTATAATAATTGTAAATAATAATTATAATAATAATATATTCTTGTAACTTTATTTACTCTATGATTTAAATTAATCTTTAACACTTAAAATAAGTTAAGTAGTAAAGGTTCATTTAAAGCAGACAATTATTACAATTGAACTAAATAATAATTATAATAAATGATATTTTTTCTTGTACTTTAATTTATGGTCTGACTTAAATTAACTTTTACTACTTAAACTATTTTCAGTAGCAGAGTTCGTATTTGGTCAGACAATTATTATAATTGTACTGTAAAATAATAATTATACTAAAATATTCTTGTTTTCTAATTTGGGGTCTGACTTAAACTAACTTTTACTACTTAAAGTAAGTTAAGTATATAGTACAGTTTACTTTGGGCCCGACAATTATTATAATTGTAAATAATTATTTAAATTTAAATTAAATAAAAATAATTTTATAATTTTAATTCTTAAACTAATTTAAGTAGTAGAGTTTACAGTAGGTCAGACAATTATTATTATAGACATTTCATGGTTGCCACAGAGCCTTGGAAATCGTGGACAATTTGAAAAAGGTATGGAATTTAGAAATAGAATGGAAATAGAATGGAATTTAAAAAAATTTCTGGAATTTCGCCAGTTTTTAAAAATTTTTAACAAAATTTTAATTTAAAATTATTATTCAATGATTTTTATAAATAATAACATTTTTTACAGGGATTCAATTATTTTCATAAATTCATAATGAAACTCATCGCAGAATTTTAATTTTTAAAAATTTTTAATACAATTCTAATGGAATTCCTCAAAAAAGGTCATTATTCTTAAAAATTTTATTAAAATTCATTAAAGAAATTTAATTATTTTAAAATCTTTTGCTACAATTTATTTATTACGATTTAAGTATTATTTTCAATAGATTTTTAATTAAATTTTTTCAAAAAATTGAATTATTTTCATAAATAGTAATGAAATTCTTTGTAACAATAACATTTTTTTTCAAAATAATTTTCATAAAATTCTACGTAGAAATTTAATAAATGGCAAAAATTTGTCAAAATTCAATTATTTTCAATGTCTACTATTTCAATAAAATTTCACAAAAGAATTTAATTATTGAAAATTATATTTTAATAAAATTCGTCTCAGGAATTCAATTGTTTTCAAAAGTATTCTAATTCTTCGCAAAAATCCAATTATGTTCAAAAATTTACAAAAATTCTCATCAAAATTTTAATTATCTATATAAAAAATAAAATTCCTCTCCGAAATTCAATTATTTTCAAAAATTATAATCAAATTCTTGGCAGAATTTCAATTATTTTTAATACAATTTTCATCAAATTTCTCAACAAATGAAATTATTTTTAAAAATTTTACTAAAATTTGTCAAGAGAATTAAATTATTTGTAAATTTTGTTGACAGAATTCTTTATATCAAAATTCAATTTTAAGAAACATTTAATTATTTAATAAAATATTTATTTTTGTAGTTAAGTAATTGAATTCTCGTAGAATTTTCTACTAGATATTGATTTAAAAATCATTTTCAGTTAAAATTTTAGATTTTAATTGAATATTGAAAGCATTATAGCGTGGATTTTTAGAAATAATTGAATTTTCAAAAGGTTTTAAATTAAAATCTTTGAAAATTTGAACATTTCATACTTTTAATTAAGAATTCTGTAGAATTAATTTTTTTCAAAAAGTTTAATAGAATTTTTTTTTAATTATTTAAAGTTTTTAATTTCTAATACATTTTTAATTGAGGACTGTCAGAATAATCAAAATTTCATAAAATTAAATTGTAAAAAAAAATTGGAAATTCTCAAAGAACTTTTTCTAAAATTATTAAAAAAATGACTTAAAGAAGAATTTTAGTTGAAAATTCTAGAAATGTATAATAGTAATGATGAAAATAATTTTCGAAGAAGATACAGTAACAAAGGATCGAGTTTTAATTATTATAAAACATGAAGAAAGCGATCACTCCGAGTCGAAGACTCGGAGTGATCGATATTTTCATGTTTTTTAATAATATTCTTATAAGTTATTGATTATTCAAAATTTTAATTTTGAATTTTAATCCTCAAAGTTAAACTCCATTCTAATTAATTCTAATTAATTATAATTATAATTATAATTATAAATAATTAATTATTAATTAATTAATTATAATTAATTATATTTAATTATTATAATTAATAATAATTAATTCTAATTAATAAATAAATTATATAATTATATAATATATTCTCTAATTATAATCCTCAAAGTTAAACTCCATTCTAATTAATTACTGTATATTAATAATCCAGAATCATTTATATTTGATGCAGTTAATAATTTTTGTTATTTTTAGACAGATTAATTTTTGTTGCATTGCATATTTATATATTAATGCAGGAAATTTTTCTTCCCTCTAATTTAATTATAATGAATCAATTGTCAATGAAGCAAAACTAAATGATTATTTTGATTCCACTTAAAGCACCTGCAAATGTTTGCTAATTAATCACATCAATGCAACAGATCTTTGTGACTAATGGCAATTATCAAGTGAAAATTATCTCTCACTCTTCATATTTCACTCTATATATCATAGACTGAAAATGAAATAAATGAACATTATGTCACAAATAGATAATTAATTAATTAATATATTCCGCTTAGAAATTGCATGAATAATATTATAATATTTAATCGCAATGTGAATTATACTATAAATAGTTGAATTAATAATACTGTTAATAATAATTTATCAAAATAGTAGTAATTTTAGTTTATTAATCGTGTAGTAAAGGAATTTGTTGTAATACTAATAATAATAATAATAATAATAATAATAATAATAAAAATAAAATTAAAATTATTAAAGTAAAAATAACTTACATAGTAATAATAATAATAATAATAAAAAATAAAAGCAATAATAATAATAAAAATATTATAATAATAATACTTACTTAGTAATAATAATAGAAAAATAATAATAATGTTAAGGAAATATTTGTCAGTCTTGTTTATACACTTTCTACTTTTTGCTTTGTTAGAAGAAAAAAATGACACACAAAACACACACACACATACTCAAACACCAACATACGAAATTCACATGAAAGGAATTCCTTCATAAAAGCGTTCATTCCTTCTTCAGAAAATATCTCATATCTTTTTAATTATCCTCTAAACTTACCTAATTGATTTCCATCCAATCTTTTTCTACTTTATTTCGCATAAAAAAGAAAAGAAAAAAAATTGTTACGGCTAGATTCAAGTCTCTCACTCCCTAGATTGTAAATTAATTTAATTATTAAACACTTTCCTCGACAAAAAATGCGTGACTTTCAAACTATGTAGTTAATCATCTGTGTAATTTTTTTTCTTTTTTGCACAAAACTTTAAAGTATTTTCTTTATACAAAACCCCCCCCCCAAAAAAATAATGATGAAATTTTACGATTTTTTTAATCTAAATTTACAAAAACAGATGTTATAAGAATTTTTCCTAAATTTTAATTTAGAATTTTTTTTAGATTTTATTCTTTTCTACATTTTATTTGAAATTCATTTTAAATATAAAAAAGTTTTATTGATTTTTTTTCAGTTTTCATTTAGGAATTTTAAACGAAAATTCAATAGAAATTCCATTGAAAATTTGTAATATTTTAGTAAAATTTCTATGGGAATTTCTGATGAATTTAAAATTTTTGAATTTTTTGCGAACAAATTTCTGGCAAAATTTAAATAGAAATATTTTTCAAAAATATTTTTTTTGCAGAATTGAAAACATTGAAAATTTTATATAAGTAATTGAATATCTAAAGATTTTATGTAAAATTACCATTGAATTTCCAGGATATTTTTATGAAATTTTGTACAAAATTTTTAATTAGAATTACGAAAAAAAATTTCAAGAAGATATTTTCCATGGAATTTTTTTCTCAAGGAATTAGAAAATTGGAAATTTTATAAAAGATTTTGCAAAAATTTAATGGAAATATAAAATTTTAATGCAATTTTTTATAGAATTTTTAAATGGTATTCCTGTAAATATTTTATGAAGCACATTCTGAAGAATTTTTTTCTACAAAATTACAAAATTGAAAAATTGTCTGACTGCAGTGGATTCTTATTACTGAATAATTAAAAATTAGATAACATACATTAAAAAGTTACTTTTGGTCAAACATTTTCAGTTTCTTTAGAAAATTTATTAAGTACAACTTTTAGCAGCAATTGAAACAAAAATTAAAAATATTGTCTGACTGTATCAGATCTATACTACTGAAGAAGTAAAAATTCAACAGAATAAAGTAAATCTGTTTTTTTATTATTGACTAAAAATATCTATTTAATAGGTATGACTACAAAAATTTTTTGCTATGACTATAGCAAAAATTAAAATAATTTAAAGCGTCTGATAGAAATTGGCTTTTACTGCTAGTGAAATAATAAGGAACAGAAGGGAAACAAGTAGTAATAATCAGATTTCGTCAGACTATTACTATTTTTTACTTTTATACAAAATTGTCGTTTAGCACTAATTAAAACAAAAATTTATAACAAAAGTCTGACTAAAATGTATTTATACTACTGTAATAGTAGAAAATGAATAACACAACAGTAGTAAAAATAATTTTCAATCAAACTATTTTTAATTTTTTATAAATTTATTAATTCTAATTCAGACTATTCTTTTCTACGGATTTAAGCAAAAACTTTAATGTTGAGTATGACTGAAACAAATTTATACTACTGACAATGAAAAAAAATGCAAAAAAGAATAATGACAGTCAGTTGTAATCAGAATTTTTGTATTTCTCAAAAATTTGTTATAAGGCTATAAAAATGTTTTTTACCTCAAATGGAAACGAAAATTTAAACCTCGAGTCTGACTAAAATAAATTTTTACTACTGAAATTGTAAGAATTCAATAATACGTACAGTAGTAAAAGTCTTTCTTGATCAGATTTTTCCAATTTCTTCTAAAATTAATTCTGTCCTGAAATGTCTTTTACTTATAATAAAAATAAAAATTTAAAACTTAGTCTGACAGAAATTGATTTATTCTACTTAAAAATTAAAAAATTTAAAGTAGTCAGTGTAGCTTATGGTCCACTTTAATAATCAATAATAATAATAATAATAATAATTAAATACTTAATAATTCTGACTAAAAATGTCTATTACTACTAATTCGAACAAAAAATTAAAAAAAAAATTCAAGAATCGTAAATATTAAATATACAAAGTAATAAAAGCGACACAAGTAGTGAAAATCAGTTTTAGTCAGACTAGAAATAAATTTTCGAAATATATAAACTAGATAGTGCAAAATACATTTTAAATAAAAAATGAATAAAATTTAAAAAAACAAGGAAACAAACAGTGTCTGACCAAACGACTTTATACTACTTAAAAAGGTGAAAGATAAAATATTAAAGTAACTAGACAGTGAATTAAATTTTTAAAAAAATTATAAAAATTCAGTTGTTAAGAAAAAGGACAGTAAACATGGTACGTGAGAAGAATTTTATTTTATGTGTTAGATAGGGTCGTTGTTGGAAGAGGACAATTTTACGCGAGAGATGTAAAGGGACATTAAGAGATGAACGACGAAGGAAAATACGTACAAAGAGGACAAACCTTGGTCCTAAAGGTTCCCCTGGCACCTCGTAAACAGTAAACCTTTCTAATCCGTAATCGGCTTATACTGCCTTTAATACTCAACACGTCCTTCTTGTCCACCCCCTTCACCCCCCATCTTCATTCTCAGGTGACAACATTACTATCATCTCAACGAAGACAAAAAGTTTTCTCGAAAATACGGCACACCTATTTATATCATGAATATAATCTTCTTATACTATATATAGGTCATGAAGAATTGTAATGTTTTTTTTGCCGGAGAGGAAAAAAAAATATATAATGTTTATTGTCTTTGACAATTTTCGAAGGGTTAAGAAGAAATTACTGCGAAGTAAGACTTTTACACTTTGGGGAAAAGGAAAAATTTTTTTAACGATGTTTTACGATTCTTGAGGATAATATTAAAATAAAAATTTGACATTTATAATAATTTGTATTGTACTATGAGTATTTTTAAATTTTTAAAGAATTTTAATTTTATTTTTAAAGAAAATTTTTTAAGAACTGTTTCGAGTAATTTAACTATAATTTCGAAATTTTTGATGATAAAAGTAGATTTATACTACTGAGGGAATATTTTAATAATATAAAGTAGTTCGAGTCAGAAAGTTCAGACTAATTAAATCTCTTGGTCTGATTAAAACAAACTTGTACTACTGAAAAAGAGCAAATTCGAAAATATAAATAAGTAGTGAAAGTTTTAGTTCAGACTTTTTAACGGTTTTTTTTAAATTCTGATAGTAAATTGACTTTGATTACTAATTCAAACTAGAATTTTAAACTTGGTCTTATTATAATAAACTTGTACTACTGAAAAAATAAAAATTCAAAAATATTAAATAGTAAAAGTCATTATCATCTAGCACTAATTAAAATTAGATTTTGAAACGTGGTCGGACTAAAACAAGATTATACTACTGCAAACAAAAAAATACAAAGTAGTAAAAATGAAAAATGTTATTTCCAGACAGAATTGATAAATTTGCTAGAAATTGAAAAAATCTTATTAAAACTGACTCTCACCGCTTAATAATCTTGAATTTTTTATTTTTCAGTAGTAAAAATCAACTTTAGTCAGACTAAGAGTTACAATTTTTGTTTAAATTTTAAATTCGTGGTACATGGAATTTTTATTCGGAGTTACTAAATTTGGAAGAAAACTAATTTTTACTACTTTACAGTCTGTAAAATGTTTAATTTTGCATTAGTAAAGGTCTGACCGTAACGGATTTATACTACTGAAAAAATATGAATTTTTTTTATATAAAGTAGTAAAAGTCTGCTTTGATCATACATTGTAATAATTTTTTTTACATTTTTTTATAATTTTTAAATAATTATTATTATTATTCGCATTATTAATTAGTCTGACTAAAATTGAGCTCTACCAGTTAATAAACAATAATAAATATAAATTGATAATAAATAAGTTAATCAATTATAATTTCTTTCGAAAAAAATTTACTGGTTTATAAATTTGTTTCAATATACATATAATATTCCCTGAAGTTCTTTGAAACTTTGCAAAATGAAATAAAAATAGGAAGTTGACAATTTTCAAGTCTGTTAACAATTCACCAAGAATGACATTTGTTTTGTTGTTCCTCTGACTTTTAAGACGGAGATTTCTTGTTGAGTAAGAAATAATTCAAAAAAAAGGAGAGACAAAAAATATAAGAAGCTTTTCCCACTAGACAACGAAGTTTACGAAGAATCACAAAAGGTAATCATTCACCTTACAGTTTTAAGGATTTCTACATTTCAACCATAAATTTAAAAAAGTTTTCTTTAAAATACAACGGACAAACTAAAATTCCTCTTGGGTATATTTATATAATTTTTTTTTATGTTTTTTAACTTTCTTTTAAGTGGAAAAAAATTTTGTACACTTACAAGGGAAATATTATAGTAATTTATTGATAATGTTCTTTATTCTCTAAAGTTGGGAATTAATTACTATAATTAGGGAGAAAGATAATATTTTATAAACTATGCATTTATTTTTTTTTTCAATTTTTGTTATGGGAAAACTTATTATTAAACACGTTAATTATTCTAATGGGTTAATAGTTAAAAGTAGTAAAAATCAGTATATGTCAGACTAATAATATTTATAAGGATTTAGAAAGTCTGGATTAAAATTGTCTATTACTGTTCATATTGTGGTGGGATTTTTATTTTCTCAGTTGTAAATGTACATTTTAGTCAGACATTTGGAATTTTTTAAACTAATTTTTTAGTACTTTTACTGGAAACAAATTTTTTAAATCTATTTGAATTAAATTCCCAGTAGCTAAATTCTTTTTAAAGAAAGAAAAAAATTCTCAAAATTTTGCACGTCTGACTAAAATTTACCTTTACTACTTTGCTTCCTTTTTATTTCTTTTTCTTTTTTCAGTAGTAAAAGTAAATCACGATCAGACCACGCTTTAAAGCTTTGTAATGTATTTTAAAACTAATAGGTTCATAATTCAGTGCGGAAATAATATTTTAAAAATCAAGTCTGACTTAAAATTTACTACACTACTTTTTATATTTTACTAATTATTGTTTTCTCAGTAGAAAATGAAAGTTTTAGTCAGGCGAAGATTACAATTTTTTAAGTATTTTCAATTAATTTCCCAGTAGTAGAAATCAATTATTGTCAGACGGATAATCATTTTAAGAGTTTAGATCGTCTGACTAAAACATATCTGTACTACTTTGCCTCTATTTTATTTTTATTTTTCAGCAAAAAAGTAAATTTCAGTTAGACTAAGTTTAGCCATCTTCTAATAATTTTATAAGACTTGTTGATATTTCTGAACAAAAATAATAAATTATTGAAAAATCAAGTCTGACTAAAATTGACCTTTACTACTTTGCTTCTATTTAATTTTTTCTGTTTTTAGTAGTAAAGGTAAATTATAGTCAGACCACATTTAACGTATTGTAATATTTTTCTAAAAGTGATTCATAATTCATTGCAAAGATAATTTTTTAAAAATTAAGTCTGACATTAAAGTATCAGTAGTAACAGTAAATTTCATTCAGACATGAATCTAAGTAGTAACAGTCAATTTGCAGTCAGACGTTGCAAAAATTGAATCTTTCATTATGAAATTCTTTATAAGATACTCTTTTTAAATTAAACTTCTTGAGATTGAAGTGAATGTAATAAATAAAAGAAAAAAATATTTCAAATAAAGAAATTTCATTTCTACATCAATTTTCATTTTTTCTAAATGATTTTTCGTATATGCCATTTTTTGTGTCAATTTGTTGTTTAATTTCGAAATACGTGGACAATAAATGAATCAACTGGTGGCAAAATTGATTTCTACTCGAGTGTATTTATGTCAATACTGATTGAAATATTGAAGCATTTGGAATCCAAGGTGTTTAATGTGTATGTGTGTGAGTGTGTGTGAGTGAGGGTGGGAGTGGATATATTGGTGAAAGTGGAGAGTCAGCGAGAAATTGAACCTTTGTACATTGAGTGGCAGTGGCACTTTGTTCGTTATCTGTCGCTTTAACAACCCCAGTGATTTGGATTCTAGCGAATCGCAAGCTACTCGACTTTCTAACGAATACAAGGTTTTTTATTTCTTCGTCCTTTTTTTTTCTCTCTCTCTCTCTCTCTCTCTTTTCCCACCTCTACGAATTCTGTCCCCGTAAATTTCGAGACGTGTGAATCTCCCGTAAAATTTCTCTTCTCTAAACATTAGAAGCCAAAGGTTGAACATAAAAAAAAGATAATTGTTTCTATCTCGCTTCCCTTTTTTTTATGTTTTTTTTTATTATTTTGCCATTTTGGCAAATTTTCTCGATTATTTTTCTTTTTTCTTAACACTTTTTAACGAAAGTACTTTTTTTAAAAGCCAAAAAATAATTTTACATCTGTTTAGAAATATTTTCTAATTTTTAATTTAATATTTCGTATCAAAATTTTCGCTTTTTTTTTTTAAATCACATTTAAAAAATATTCAAATTGTATTTTATAAAAAATAACATCGGATTTTTATAAAATACATTTTTTTTGTGATGATGTATGAAAAGTTGCGTCATTCTCAATAAAAGGGAATTGTTTGAAAATGAATTCTTTTTTTTAAATAAAAATTGTACATTTACAGAGAAATTATTTTATTAGGATTTTTTTTTCATATGAAAACTGTATTGTTTATTTTGAAAAGTATGACTGTCAATATCCATAACAATTTATTGAAAAGAAAAAAATTATTAAATTCAGTGAAAAGTGGTATAATTCTATTTCTAATATAAATAAACTGTAACATTGTATTTACTTTTTTTTGAAATTGTGAATTTATTGAAGAAATGAAAAATATAAAATAAAATGAACAATAAGAGAATTCAAATAATGGAAACGAAAGACAGAATAAAAATAAATGAAATAAAATTTAAAAAATAATAAATTTAATTTAATTGAAAGAAATAATAAAAAAACTAGTGCAAAAAAAGAATAATAAAAATATCAAAATAATAATAATAATTATTCTTCCTCCATGAGGAAGTAAAATATAATCCTTCCTCTATGAGGAAGCAATTATAAAAGTAAAAAAATAATAAAACAATAAAAGTAAAAAAATAATAAAACAATAAAAGTACAAAAATAATAAAAATAAAATAATAAAAATAGAAATAAAAAAGCAGAAATAAAAAAATTCGAAAATTAAAATAATTGTAAAGAATAAAAATTATTCTTTTAAATGTTTTCCGAAATAATTTAAAAAAAGAAATCGTTAAACAAAAAGAGAACGTTACATTACAATAATGATCAATGAAAATTTAAACTTAAATTCATAAGGACATAATAAAATTCGTTAAAATAATTTCTCAAGGGAGATGAATTGCAGATAACAAAGTAACTTTAATGGAAATTACAGTGGATGGACTAAAATGGAAACCTTTTAATGGATTTCTGCAGCTTGGAAACAAATTTATCTTTAATGAAATTATTTTTCTTTATTTCATTACTCTCCTTTCTTTATAAAATAATTTTTACACCTTTCAATTTTTGTTCAGTTATTATTTCTCTTTTATATATTGTATACCAAAAAAATTTTAATTAGTAATAGCAAAAAATATTCTTTTTTAAAATCATGTCACTTTTTTGAAAATATGCACGTAAGTGATTTTTATAAAAAGAGAGAGAGAGAAAAAGAAATTCGTTTATAGATCGTGAACATCAATAAGTCAAAGGGAATATATGTTTGCGAAATAAATATTCAAAACTTTAGTGCAAGCAATATTCGTTTCATGAATAAATTGTAAATTAGATTTTTAAAATGATTTTTAATTTTTATTCAAATTTTCATTTTCCTAAAAAAAACAGTAGTCTTATTATTGAAAACGTTATATTTTTGTCAGTTTTTAATAAATTAAAGTGAAATTTAAAAATTAATTTTAATTTTAAAACATTTTTAATTTAAGATTTTAAATATTAAAAATTTGATTTTAATTTTGAAAATTTTTAACTTAAAATTTAATTTCAATTTTAAAAATTTTTAATTTAAAATTTAATTTTAATCTAGAAAATTGTTACATTGAAATATTTAAATTAAAAAAAAAAAATTGGAATTTAAAAACAAACAAAAAAATTGAATGATAATAGGTACAAAAAATTGAGAATAGAAGAAAATAAAAAAAATGAGGAGAACAGAAGAAATAAAAAATTGAGAATGGAAAAAAATGAAAAGAAAAAAAATTTACCTTTTTCATAAAAAGGGCACAATGTGAAATTCTAGACATTGATACGTTTTTCTGGATAAAAAGAGCAAAAAAAAAAAAATTGCTAGAACATAAAATATTTATAGAAGGATTTGATACATAAGGTGATTTCATATTTTTCTATATGTAACAGTATCACCCATATCTTAAATTCGTTTCACTTCGAAGGTAAGTCAATTTGACGTTTGTATTTCGTCAGGAAGATAAATAAAGCGTCACCCACCACGAAAATCAATGTCGATTTCGTGCTAGAATGAAAATGACTATATACATAGGTCTCTTTTCTCGTGGAGCGTCATATATATAACACATCTTGTGCAAAAATATAAAAAAAATATTTTTAGTTATTCACAAAATATTTTCTATTCATTTAAAAAAAAATTACAAATAATCCATTATGTATCTAAATTATATCTTCTGCCATATTAATAATATAATAATTACTATATTAATTATTATTAATTATTAATTACTTTTATTTTAATTACTATATAATAATTTATAATTAATTATAACAGTAAAAGTAATAATACATAATTTATTTTCTTTTTTCCTGCAAAAAATATATGTATTTTTTTTTTTGGAAGAAAGGAAACAATTAAAATAGAGACAAAAAAAAGTGAAGAAACTTTCATCAAGTTTTCTCTTGTTTTTTTCCATGAACCGAAACCGCACGGGAAACTGAGTTTCGAGATCTTGAGAAATAGTGGTGATGTTTTCGCGTGAAAATATGTATCCGAGGATCACCCCACAGGAGCTTACACTAATTACCCTTTACTTAATTACATTGTAATCCGTTTTGCAAAGCTTTACGAATGTCTATTCTCTCTTTTGTTAAAGTTGAATTCTTAATTTAATTCAAAAATGATGGAGAGAACATCTTTTATTTGAGACAGACGAAAATTTAATTTAATTATAAATAGATTTCAATAAATTTTGGTGTAATAAATTTATTAAAACTATAAAAAACTATAAAACTATATAACTAATAAAAAAACTAACTAACTAACTAACTAACTATATAAAAAAATTAATAATAATTTTTTTTGTTATACTTATTTATTAATTTATAATTTATTAAATTATACCCGTGGATCTATTTATAGAAAAATTCATTATAAAAAATTAAACTCAAGAATTTTCAAAAGAAATTCTAATTCAAATTTACTTAGAAATTACACGTAAATTCCACATTGTTCCAGTAAAAATTTTTTACAGAAATTCCAATTTTTGCATTTTGTACATAAACTTTTACAGTGAAAAGTTTTTGTAAATTCATAAAATTATTAGTTTGAATTTCGAGTAAATTTTTTTTTTTTGCAATAACGATAAAATTGTAATTTTTATAAAAAAAGTTAATCCACGTTATTGAAATTTATTAATTTTAGAAAAAAAAATGAACAGAATAAGAAATAGATAGCAATAAGAAGACTAATAAATAAGTTATAATACAATTAAATTACAATTAAGTTAGAATTAAATTAGAATTAAGTTAAAATTAAATTTATATTAGGTTAGAGTTAGATTAAAATGACATTAAAATATAACTAAAATGAAATTAAAATGAAATAAAATTAAAATTAAAATTAAAATTAAAATTAAAATTAAATTAAAATTTAATTAAAATTAAAAACTTTTAATTAATTAAGTATTACTAAATAAGTAGTAGAAACTAATTTCAGTCAGACGTCAATTCTTCTATTTCTGAAGTAATGCAAATTAATTTTAAAGTAAAGGTTTATTTTCTCAGTTCTTATTAAGTAGTAATAACCATTAATAGTCAGACATAATTTTTTTACTTGGCTTTACGTGTTAAAAATATATTTTAGTCAGACTTGTACATTTTCCTTTCCCATGAAATAGTGTAAGTAGTATTTTAGTCAGACATAAATTTTAATTTGTGCTTAAAGCAGTAGTAGAAACCATTGTAAGTCAGACGTTAATTTTTTCATTAAGTAGTATGAATCAATTTTAGTCAGACATTATTTTTAAT
>JAVJHT010000020.1:0-145000 GCA_032872505.1 Leptopilina syphax
ATTTGCAATCTTTAACATTTCTTACTTTATTTATTAGTTAGTTTATAAAAGAGTTTTAAAATTTAGCAAATATATTTTTAGCTTAAAACTCCGATTTGAGGCAGGTCCCCAAACTATGCATCTAGCTTTTTTAATACAATTTAAACATTAGCAAATACTTTTTAGCTAATTTGCAATCTATAACATTTGTTACTTTATTTGTTAGTTAGTTGATAAGAGGGTTCAAATATTTAACAAATATATTTTTAGCCTAAAAACTCCGATTTGATGCAGGTCCCAAAATTATGTATCCAGCTTTTTTAAATACAATTTAAACATTAGCAAATACTTTTTAGCCAATTTGCAATCTATATCATTTCTTACTTTATTTATTAGTCAGTTGATGACAAAGTTTAAATGTTCATCTAAGATTTTTGTAGATTAAAAAATCTGATTTGATTCAGGTCCCCAAACTATGTCTCTAGCTTTTTTAATACAATTTAAACATTAGCAAATACTTTTCAGCTAATTTGCAATTTATATCATTTCTTACTTTATTTATTAGTCAGTTAATGACAAAGTTTAAATGTTCATCTAAAATAATTGAACCTTAAAAACTCTAACTTGATGCAGGTACCCAAACTATGCATCTAAGTTTATTAATACAATTTTAACATTAGCAAATACTTTTTTTCTAAATTGCAATCTTTAACATTTCTTACTTTATTTAGTTAGTTGATAAGAGGGTTCAAATATTTAACAAATATATTTTTAGCCTAAAAACTCCGATTTGAGGCAGGTCCCCAAATTATGCATCCAGCTTTTTTAATACAATTTAAACATTAGCAAATACTTTTCAGCTAATTTGCAATCTATATCATTTCTTACTTTATTTATTAGTCAGTTAATGACAAAGTTTAAATGTTTATCTAAAATAATTGTACCTTAAAAACTCTAACTTGATGCAGGTACCCAAACTATGCATCTAAGTTTATTAATACAATTTTAACATTAGCAAATACTTTTTTTCTAAATTGCAATCTTTAACATTTCTTACTTTATTTAGTTAGTTGATAAGAGGGTTCAAATATTTAACAAATATATTTTTAGCCTAAAAACTCCGATTTGAGGCAGGTCCGGAAACTATGAATCTAAGTTTATTAATAAAATTTGAAAATTAGCAAATACTTTTTAGCTAAATTGCAATCTATAACATTTCTTACTTTATTTAGTTAGTTGATAAGAGGGTTCAAGTATTTAACAAATATATTTTTAGCCTAAAATCTCCGATTTGATGCAGGTCCCCAAATTATGCATCTAAGTTTATTAATAAAATTTGAACATTAGCAAATACTTTTTAGCTAAATTGCAATCTATAACATTTCTTACTTTATTTAGTGAGTTGATAAGAGGGTTCAAATATTTAACAAATATATTTTTAGCTTAAAAACTCCGATTTGAGGCAGGTCCCCAAATTATGCATCCAGCTTTTTTAATACAATTTAAACATTAGCAAATACTTTTCAGCTAATTTGCAATCTATAACATTTTTTTCTTTATTTATTAGTTAATTTATAAAAGAGTTTAAAAATTTAGCAAATATATTTTTAGCTTAAAACTCCGATTGGAGGCAGGTCCCCAAACTATGCATCTAGCTTTTCTAATACAATTTAAACATTAGCAAATACTTTTTAGCTAATTTGCAATCTATAACATTTCTTACTTTGTTTGTAAGTCAGTTAATGACAAAGTTTAAATGTTCATCTAAAATAATTGTACCTTAAAAACTCTAATTTGATGCAGGTACCCAAACTATGCATCTAAGTTTATTAATACAATTTTAACATTAGCAAATACTTTTTATCTAAATTGCAATCTTTACCATTTTTGACTTTATTTAGTTAGTTGATAAGAGGGTTCAAATATTTAACAAATACATTTTTAGCCTAAAAACTCCAAATTGATGCAGGTCCTCAAATTATGCATCTAGCTTTTTTAATATAATTTAAACATTAGCAAATACTTTTTAGCTAATTTGCAATCTATATCATTTTTTACTTTATTTATTAGTCAGTTGATGACAAAGTTTAAATGTTCATCTAAGATTTTTGTAGATTAAAAAAACTGATTTGATGCAGGTCCCCAAACTATGCATCTAAGTTTATTAATAAAATTTGAACATTAGCAAATACTTTTTAGCTAAATTGCAATCTATAACATTTCTTACTTTATTTGTTAGTTGATAAGAGGGTTCAAATATTTAACAAATATATTTTTAGCTTAAAAATTCCGATTTGAGGCAGGTCCTCAAATTATGCATCCAGCTTTTTTAATACAATTTAAACATTAGCAAATACTTTTTAGCTAATTTGCAATCTATAACATTTCTTACTTTATTTATTAGTTAGTTTATAAAAGAGTTTAAAAATTTAGCAAATATATTTTTAGCTTAAAACTCCGATTTGATGCAGGTCCCCAAATTATGCATCTAGCTTTTTTAATACAATTTAAACATTAGCAAATACTTTTTAGCTAATTTGCAATCTATAACATTTCTTACTTTATTTATTAGTTAGTTTATAAAAGAGTTTAAAAATTTAGCAAATATATTTTTAGCTTAAAACTCCGATTTGAGGCAGGTCCTCAAACTATGCATCTAAGTTTATTAATAAAATTTGAACATTAGCAAATACTTTTTATCTAAATTGAAATCTTTAACATTTCTTACTTTATTTAGTTAGTTGATAAGAGGGTTCAAATATTTAACAAATATATTTTTAGCTTAAAAATTCCGATTTGATGCAGGTCCCCAAACTATGCATCTAAGTTTATTAATAAAATTTGAACATTAGCAAATACTTTTTAGCTAAATTGCAATCTATAACATTTCTTACTTTATTTGTTAGTTGATAAGAGGGTTCAAATATTTAACAAATATATTTTTAGCTTAAAAATTCCGATTTGAGGCAGGTCCTCAAATTATGCATCCAGCTTTTTTAATACAATTTAAACATTAGCAAATACTTTTTAGCTAATTTGCAATCTATAACATTTCTTACTTTATTTATTAGTTAGTTTATAAAAGAGTTTAAAAATTTAGCAAATATATTTTTAGCTTAAAACTCCGATTTGATGCAGGTCCCCAAATTATGCATCTAGCTTTTTTAATACAATTTAAACATTAGCAAATACTTTTTAGCTAATTTGCAATCTATAACATTTCTTACTTTATTTATTAGTCAGTTGACGACAAAGTTTAAATGTTCATCTGAAATATTTGTAGATTAAAAAATCTGATTTAATGCAGGTCCCCAAACTTTGCATCTAAGTTTATTAATAAAATTTGAACATTAGCAAATACTTTTTATCTAAATTGCAATCTTAAACATTCCTTACTTTATTTAGTTAGTTGATAAGAGGGTTCAAATATTTAACAAATACATTTTTAGCCTAAAAACTCCGATTTGATGCAGGTCCCCAAATTATGCATCTAGCTTTTTTAATACAATTTAAACATTAGCAAATACTTTTTAGCTAATTTGCAATCGATAACATTTCTTACTTTATTTGTTAGTTAGTTGATAAGAGGGTTCAAATATTTAACAAATATATTTTTAGCCTAAAAACTCCGATTTGATGCAGGTCCCCAAATTAAGTATCCAGCTTTTTTAATACAATTTAAACATTAGCAAATACTTTTTAGCTAATTTGTAATCTATATATTTTCTTACTTTATTTATTAGTCAGTTGAGGACAAAGTTTAAATGTTCATCTAAGATATTTGTAGATTGAAAAATCTGATTTGATGCAGGTCCCTAAACTATGCATCTAAGTTTATTAATAAAATTTGAACATTAGCAAATACTTTTTATCTAAATTGCAATCTTTATCATTTCTTACTTTATTTAGTTAGTTGATAAGAGGGTTCAAATATTTAACAAATATATTTTTAGCCTAAAAACTCCGATTTGATGCAGGTCTTCAAATTAAGTATCTAGCTTTTTTAACACAATTTAAACATTAGCAAATACTTTTTAGCTAATTTGCAATCTATATCATTTCTTACTTTATTTATTAGTCAGTTGATGACAAAGTTTAAATGTTCATCTGAAATATTTGTAGATTAAAAAATCTGATTTAATGCAGGTCCCCAAACTATGCATCTAAGTTTATTAATAAAATTTGAACATTAGCAAATACTTTTTATCTAAATTGCAATCTTTAACATTTCTTACTTTATTTAGTTAGTTGATAAGAGGGTTCAAATATTTAACAAATACATTTTTAGCCTAAAATCTCCGATTTGATGCAGGTCCCCAAATTATGCATCTAGCTTTTTTAATACAATTTAAACATTAGCAAATACTTTTTAGCTAATTTGCAATCTATAACATTTCTTACTTTATTTATTAGTTATTTTATAAAAGAGTTTTAAAATTTAGCAAATATATTTTTAGCTTAAAACTCCGATTTGAGGCAGGTCCCCAAACTATGCTTCTAGCTTTTTTAATACAATTTAAACATTAGCAAATTTTTTTTAGCTAATTTGCAATCTATAACATTTCTTACTTTATTTATTGGTTAGTTTATAAAAGAGTTTAAAAATTTAGCAAATATATTTTTAGCTTAAAACTCCGATTTGATGCAGGTCCCCAAATTATGCATCTAGCTTTTTTAATACAATTTAAACATTAGCAAATACTTTTTAGCTAATTTGCAATCGATAACATTTCTTACTTTATTTGTTAGTTAGTTGATAAGAGGGGTCAAATATTTAACAAATATATTTTTAGCCTAAAAACTCCGATTTGATGCAGGTCCCCAAATTATGTATCCAGCTTTTTTAATACAATTTAAACATTAGCAAATACTTTTTAGCTAATTTGCAATCTATATCATTTCTTACTTTATTTATTAGTCAGTTGAGGACAAAGTTTAAATGTTCATCTAAGATATTTGTAGAATGAAAAATCTGATTTGATGCAGGTCCCCAAACTATGCATTTAAGTTTATTAAAAAAAATTGAACATTAGCAAATACTTTTTATCTAAATTGCAATCTTTAACATTTCTTACTTTATTTAGTTAGTTGATAAGAGGGTTCAAATATTAGTAAATATATTTTTAGCCTAAAAACTCCGATTTGATGCAGGTCTTCAAATTATGTATCTAGCTTTTTTAATACAATTTAATCATTAGCAAATACTTTTTAGCTAATTTGCAATCTATATCATTTCTTACTTTATTTATTAGTCAGTTGATGACAAAGTTTAAATGTTCATCTGAAATATTTGTAGATTGAAAAATCTGATTTAATGCAGGTCCCCAAACTATGCATCTAAGTTTATTAATAAAATTTGAACATTAGCAAATACTTTTTATCTAAATTGCAATCTTTAACATTCCTTACTTTATTTAGTTAGTTGATAAGAGGGTTCAAATATTTAACAAATACATTTTTAGCCTAAAAACTCCGATTTGATGCAGGTCCCCAAATTATGCATCTAGATTTTTCAATACAATTTAAACATTAGCAAATACTTTTTAGCTAATTTGCAATCGATAACATTTCTTACTTTATTTGTTAGTTAGTTGATAAGAGGGTTTAAATATTTAACAAATATATTTTTAGCCTAAAAACTCCGATTTGATGCAGGTCCCCAAATTATGTATCCAGCTTTTTTAATACAATTTAAACATTAGCAAATACTTTTTAGCTAATTTGTAATCTATAGCATTTCTTACTTTAATTATTAGTCAGTTGATAACAAAGTTTAAATGTTCATCTGAAATATTTGTAGATTAAAAAATCTGATTTAATGCAGGTCCCCAAACTATGCATCTATGTTTATTAATAAAATTTGAACATTAGCAAATACTTTTTATCTAAATTGCAATCTTTAACATTCCTTACTTTATTTAGTTAGTTGATAAGAGGGGTCAAATATTTAACAAATATATTTTTAGCCTAAAAACTCCGATTTGATGCAGGTCCCCAAATTATGTATCCAGCTTTTTTAATACAATTTAAACATTAGCAAATACTTTTTAGCTAATTTGCAATCTATAACATTTCTTACTTTATTTGTTAGTTAGTTGATAAGAGGGTTCAAATATTTAACAAATATATTTTTAGCCTAAAAACTCCGATTTGATGCTGGTCCCCAAATTAAGTATCCAGCTTTTTTAATACAATTTAAACATTAGCAAATACTTTTTAGCTAATTTGTAATCTATATATTTTCTTACTTTATTTATTAGTCAGTTGAGGACAAAGTTTAAATGTTCATCTAAGATATTTGTAGATTGAAAAATCTGATTTGATGCAGGTCCCTAAACTATGCATCTAAGTTTATTAATAAAATTTGAACATTAGCAAATACTTTTTATCTAAATTGCAATCTTTATCATTTCTTACTTTATTTAGTTAGTTGATAAGAGGGTTAAAATATTTAACAAATACATTTTTAGCCTAAAAACTCCGATTTGATGCAGGTCCTCAAATTATGCATCTAGCTTTTTTAATACAATTTAAAACATTAGCAAATACTTTTTAGCTAATTTGCAATCTATATCATTTCTTACTTTATTTATTAGTTAGTTTATAAAAGAGTTTTAAAATTTAGCAAATATATTTTTAGCTTAAAACTCCGATTTGAGGCAGGTCCCCAAACTATGCATCTAGCTTTTTTAATACAATTTAAACATTAGCAAATACTTTTTAGCTAATTTGCAATCTATAACATTTCTTACTTTATTTGTTAGTTAGTTGATAAGAGGGGTCAAATATTTAACAAATATATTTTTAGCCTAAAAACTCCGATTTGATGCAGGTCCCCAAATTATGTATCCAGCTTTTTTAATACAATTTAAACATTAGCAAATACTTTTTAGCTAATTTGCAATCTATATCATTTCTTACTTTATTTATTAGTCAGTTGAGGACAAAGTTTAAATGTTCATCTAAGATATTTATAGATTAAAAAATCTGATTTGATGCAGGTCCACAAACTATGCATCTAAGTTTATTAATAAAATTTGAACATTAGCAAATACTTTTTATCTAAATTGCAATTTTTAACATTTCTTACTTTATTTAGTTAGTTGATAAAAGGGATCAAATATTTAACAAATATATTTTTAGCCTAAAAACTCCGATTTGAGGCAGGTCCCCAAACTATGCATCTAGCTTTTTTAATACAATTTAAACATTAGCAAATACTTTTTAGCTAATTTGCAATCTATAACATTTCTTACTTTATTTGTTAGTTAGTTGATAAGAGGGGTCAAATATTTAACAAATATTTTTTTAGCCTAAAAACTCCGATTTGATGCAGGTCTTCAAATTAAGTATCTAGCTTTTTTCAACACAATTTAAACATTAGCAAATACTTTTTAGCTAATTTGCAATCTATATCATTTCTTACTCTATTTATTAGTCAGTTGATGACAAAGTTTAAATGTTCATCTGAAATATTTGTAGATTAAAAAATCTGATTTAATGCAGGTCCCCAAACTATGCATCTATGTTTATTAATAAAATTTGAACATTAGCAAATACTTTTTATCTAAATTGCAATCTTTAACATTCCTTACTTTATTTAGTTAGTTGATAAGAGGGGTCAAATATTTAACAAATATATTTTTAGCCTAAAAACTCCGATTTGATGCAGGTCCCCAAATTATGTATCCAGCTTTTTTAATACAATTTAAACATTAGCAAATACTTTTTAGCTAATTTGCAATCTATAACATTTCTACTTTATTTGTTAGTTAGTTGATAAGAGGGTTCAAATATTTAACAAATATATTTTTAGCCTAAAAACTCCGATTTGATGCTGGTCCCCAAATTAAGTATCCAGCTTTTTTAATACAATTTAAACATTAGCAAATACTTTTTAGCTAATTTGTAATCTATATATTTTCTTACTTTATTTATTAGTCAGTTGAGGACAAAGTTTAAATGTTCATCTAAGATATTTGTAGATTGAAAAATCTGATTTGATGCAGGTCCCTAAACTATGCATCTAAGTTTATTAATAAAATTTGAACATTAGCAAATACTTTTTATCTAAATTGCAATCTTTATCATTTCTTACTTTATTTAGTTAGTTGATAAGAGGGTTAAAATATTTAACAAATACATTTTTAGCCTAAAAACTCCGATTTGATGCAGGTCCTCAAATTATGCATCTAGCTTTTTTAATACAATTTAAACATTAGCAAATACTTTTTAGCTAATTTGCAATCTATATCATTTCTTACTTTATTTATTAGTTAGTTTATAAAAGAGTTTTAAAATTTAGCAAATATATTTTTAGCTTAAAACTCCGATTTGAGGCAGGTCCCCAAACTATGCATCTAGCTTTTTTAATACAATTTAAACATTAGCAAATACTTTTTAGCTAATTTGCAATCTATAACATTTCTTACTTTATTTAGTTAGTTGATAAGAGGGTTCAAATATTTAACAAATATATTTTTAGCCTAAAAACTCCGATTTGATGCAGGTCTTCAAATTAAGTATCTAGCTTTTTCAACACAATTTAAACATTAGCAAATACTTTTTAGCTAATTTGCAATCTATATCATTTCTTACTTTATTTATTAGTCAGTTGATGACAAAGTTTAAATGTCCATCTAAAATATTTGTAGATTGAAAAATCTGATTTAATGCAGGTCCCCAAACTATGCATCTAAGTTTATTAATAAAATTTGAACATTAGCAAATACTTTTTATCTAAATTGCAATCTTTAACATTCCTTACTTTATTTAGTTAGTTGATAAGAGGGTTCAAATATTTAACAAATACATTTTTAGCCTAAAAACTCCGATTTGATGCAGGTCCCCAAATTATGCATCTAGATTTTTCAATACAACTTAAACATTAGCAAATACTTTTTAGCTAATTTGCAATCGATAACATTTCTTACTTTATTTGTTAGTTAGTTGATAAGAGGGTTTAAATATTTAACAAATATATTTTTAGCCTAAAAACTCCGATTTGATGCAGGTCCCCAAATTATGTATCCAGCTTTTTTAATACAATTTAAACATTAGCAAATACTTTTTAGCTAATTTGTAATCTATAGCATTTCTTACTTTAATTATTAGTCAGTTGATAACAAAGTTTAAATGTTCATCTGAAATATTTGTAGATTAAAAAATCTGATTTAATGCAGGTCCCCAAACTATGCATCTATGTTTATTAATAAAATTTGAACATTAGCAAATACTTTTTATCTAAATTGCAATCTTTAACATTCCTTACTTTATTTAGTTAGTTGATAAGAGGGGTCAAATATTTAACAAATATATTTTTAGCCTAAAAACTCCGATTTGATGCAGGTCCCCAAATTATGTATCCAGCTTTTTTAATACAATTTAAACATTAGCAAATACTTTTTAGCTAATTTGCAATCTATAACATTTCTTACTTTATTTGTTAGTTAGTTGATAAGAGGGTTCAAATATTTAACAAATATATTTTTAGCCTAAAAACTCCGATTTGATGCTGGTCCCCAAATTAAGTATCCAGCTTTTTTAATACAATTTAAACATTAGCAAATACTTTTTAGCTAATTTGTAATCTATATATTTTCTTACTTTATTTATTAGTCAGTTGAGGACAAAGTTTAAATGTTCATCTAAGATATTTGTAGATTGAAAAATCTGATTTGATGCAGGTCCCTAAACTATGCATCTAAGTTTATTAATAAAATTTGAACATTAGCAAATACTTTTTATCTAAATTGCAATCTTTATCATTTCTTACTTTATTTAGTTAGTTGATAAGAGGGTTAAAATATTTAACAAATACATTTTTAGCCTAAAAACTCCGATTTGATGCAGGTCCTCAAATTATGCATCTAGCTTTTTTAATACAATTTAAACATTAGCAAATACTTTTTAGCTAATTTGCAATCTATATCATTTCTTACTTTATTTATTAGTTAGTTTATAAAAGAGTTTTAAAATTTAGCAAATATATTTTTAGCTTAAAACTCCGATTTGAGGCAGGTCCCCAAACTATGCATCTAGCTTTTTTAATACAATTTAAACATTAGCAAATACTTTTTAGCTAATTTGCAATCTATAACATTTCTTACTTTATTTGTTAGTTAGTTGATAAGAGGGGTCAAATATTTAACAAATATATTTTTAGCCTAAAAACTCCGATTTGATGCAGGTCCCCAAATTATGTATCCAGCTTTTTTAATACAATTTAAACATTAGCAAATACTTTTTAGCTAATTTGCAATCTATATCATTTCTTACTTTATTTATTAGTCAGTTGAGGACAAAGTTTAAATGTTCATCTAAGATATTTATAGATTAAAAAATCTGATTTGATGCAGGTCCACAAACTATGCATCTAAGTTTATTAATAAAATTTGAACATTAGCAAATACTTTTTATCTAAATTGCAATTTTTAACATTTCTTACTTTATTTAGTTAGTTGATAAAAGGGATCAAATATTTAACAAATATATTTTTAGCCTAAAAACTCCGATTTGAGGCAGGTCCCCAAACTATGCATCTAGCTTTTTTAATACAATTTAAACATTAGCAAATACTTTTTAGCTAATTTGCAATCTATAACATTTCTTACTTTATTTGTTAGTTAGTTGATAAGAGGGGTCAAATATTTAACAAATATATTTTTAGCCTAAAAACTCCGATTTGATGCAGGTCTTCAAATTAAGTATCTAGCTTTTTCAACACAATTTAAACATTAGCAAATACTTTTTAGCTAATTTGCAATCTATATCATTTCTTACTCTATTTATTAGTCAGTTGATGACAAAGTTTAAATGTTCATCTGAAATATTTGTAGATTAAAAAATCTGATTTAATGCAGGTCCCCAAACTATGCATCTATGTTTATTAATAAAATTTGAACATTAGCAAATACTTTTTATCTAAATTGCAATCTTTAACATTCCTTACTTTATTTAGTTAGTTGATAAGAGGGGTCAAATATTTAACAAATATATTTTTAGCCTAAAAACTCCGATTTGATGCAGGTCCCCAAATTATGTATCCAGCTTTTTTAATACAATTTAAACATTAGCAAATACTTTTTAGCTAATTTGCAATCTATAACATTTCTTACTTTATTTGTTAGTTAGTTGATAAGAGGGTTCAAATATTTAACAAATATATTTTTAGCCTAAAAACTCCGATTTGATGCTGGTCCCCAAATTAAGTATCCAGCTTTTTTAATACAATTTAAACATTAGCAAATACTTTTTAGCTAATTTGTAATCTATATATTTTCTTACTTTATTTATTAGTCAGTTGAGGACAAAGTTTAAATGTTCATCTAAGATATTTGTAGATTGAAAAATCTGATTTGATGCAGGTCCCTAAACTATGCATCTAAGTTTATTAATAAAATTTGAACATTAGCAAATACTTTTTATCTAAATTGCAATCTTTATCATTTCTTACTTTATTTAGTTAGTTGATAAGAGGGTTAAAATATTTAACAAATACATTTTTAGCCTAAAAACTCCGATTTGATGCAGGTCCTCAAATTATGCATCTAGCTTTTTTAATACAATTTAAACATTAGCAAATACTTTTTAGCTAATTTGCAATCTATATCATTTCTTACTTTATTTATTAGTTAGTTTATAAAAGAGTTTTAAAATTTAGCAAATATATTTTTAGCTTAAAACTCCGATTTGAGGCAGGTCCCCAAACTATGCATCTAGCTTTTTTAATACAATTTAAACATTAGCAAATACTTTTTAGCTAATTTGCAATCTATAACATTTCTTACTTTATTTGTTAGTTAGTTGATAAGAGGGGTCAAATATTTAACAAATATATTTTTAGCCTAAAAAACTCCGATTTGATGCAGGTCCTCAAATTATGTATCCAGCTTTTTTAATACAATTTAAACATTAGCAAATACTTTTTAGCTAATTTGCAATCTATATCATTTCTTACTTTATTTATTAGTCAGTTGAGGACAAAGTTTAAATGTTCATCTAAGATATTTATAGATTAAAAAATCTGATTTGATGCAGGTCCACAAACTATGCATCTAAGTTTATTAATAAAATTTGAACATTAGCAAATACTTTTTATCTAAATTGCAATTTTTAACATTTCTTACTTTATTTAGTTAGTTGATAAAAGGGATCAAATATTTAACAAATATATTTTTAGCCTAAAAACTCCGATTTGAGGCAGGTCCCCAAACTATGCATCTAGCTTTTTTAATACAATTTAAACATTAGCAAATACTTTTTAGCTAATTTGCAATCTATAACATTTCTTACTTTATTTGTTAGTTAGTTGATAAGAGGGGTCAAATATTTAACAAATATATTTTTAGCCTAAAAACTCCGATTTGATGCAGGTCTTCAAATTAAGTATCTAGCTTTTTCAACACAATTTAAACATTAGCAAATACTTTTTAGCTAATTTGCAATCTATATCATTTCTTACTCTATTTATTAGTCAGTTGATGACGAAGTTTAAATGTTCAACTGAAATATTTGTAGATTAAAAAATCTGATTTAATGCAGGTCCCCAAACTATGCATCTAAGTTTATTAATAAAATTTGAACATTAGCAAATACTTTTTATCTAAATTGCAATCTTTAACATTCCTTACTTTATTTAGTTAGTTGATAAGAGGGTTCAAATATTTAACAAATACATTTTTAGCCTAAAATCTCCGATTTGATGCAGGTTCCCAAATTATGCATCTAGCTTTTTTAATACAATTTAAACATTAGCAAATACTTTTTAGCTAATTTGCAATCTATAACATTTCTTACTTTATTTGTTAGTTAGTTGATAAGAGGGGTCAAATATTTAACAAATATATTTTTAGCCTAAAAACTCAGATTTGATGCAGGTCTTCAAATTATGTATCTAGCTTTTTTAATACAATTTAAACATTAGCAAATACTTTTTAGCTAATTTGCAATCGATAACATTTCTTACTTTATTTGTTAGTTAGTTGATAAGAGGGGTCAAATATTTAACAAATATATTTTTAGCCTAAAAACTCCGATTTGATGCAGGTCCCCAAATTAAGTATCTAGCTTTTTTAATACAATTTAAACATTAGCAAATACTTTTTAGCTAATTTGCAATCTATATCATTTCTTACTTTATTTATTAGTCAGTTGAGGACAAAGTTTAAATGTTCATCTAAGATATTTGTAGATTGAAAAATCTGATTTGATGCAGGTCCCCAAACTATGCATTTAAGTTTATTAATAAAATTTGAACATTAGCAAATACTTTTTATCTAAATTAAAATCTTTAACATTTCTTACTTTATTTAGTTAGTTGATAAGAGGGTTCAAATATTTAACAAATACATTTTTAGCCTAAAATCTCCGATTTGATGCAGGTCCCCAAATTATGCATCTAGCTTTTTTAATAAAATTTAAACATTAGCAAATACTTTTTAGCTAATTTGCAATCTATAACATTTCTTACTTTATTTATTAGTTATTTTATAAAAGAGTTTTAAAATTTAGCAAATATATTTTTAGCTTAAAACTCCGATTTGAGGCAGGTCCCCAAACTATGCTTCTAGCTTTTTAAATACAATTTAAACATTAGCAAATACTTTTTAGCTAATTTGCAATCTATAACATTTCTTACTTTATTTATTGGTTAGTTTATAAAAGAGTTTAAAAATTTAGCAAATATATTTTTAGCTTAAAACACCGATTTGATGCAGGTCCCCAAATTATGCATCTAGCTTTTTTAATACAATTTAAACATTAGCAAATACTTTTTAGCTAATTTGCAATCTATATCATTTCTTACTTTATTTATTAGTCAGTTGAGGACAAAGTTTAAATGTTCATCTAAGATATTTATAGATTAAAAAATCTGATTTGATGCAGGTCCACAAACTATGCATCTAAGTTTATTAATAAAATTTGAACATTAGCAAATACTTTTTATCTAAATTGCAATTTTTAACATTTCTTACTTTATTTAGTTAGTTGATAAAAGAGATCAAATATTTAACAAATATATTTTTAGCCTAAAAACTCCGATTTGAGGCAGGTCCCCAAACTATGCATCTAGCTTTTTTAATACAATTTAAACATTAGCAAATACTTTTTAGCTAATTTGCAATCTATAACATTTCTTACTTTATTTGTTAGTTAGTTGATAAGAGGGGTCAAATATTTAACAAATATATTTTTAGCCTAAAAACTCCGATTTGATGCAGGTCTGCAAATTAAGTATCTAGCTTTTTCAACACAATTTAAACATTAGCAAATACTTTTTAGCTAATTTGCAATCTATATCATTTCTTACTCTATTTATTAGTCAGTTGATGACAAAGTTTAAATGTTCATCTGAAATATTTGTAGATTAAAAAATCTGATTTAATGCAGGTCCCCAAACTATGCATCTAAGTTTATTAATAAAATTTGAACATTAGCAAATACTTTTTATCTAAATTGCAATCTTTAACATTCCTTACTTTATTTAGTTAGTTGATAAGAGGGTTCAAATATTTAACAAATACATTTTTAGCCTAAAATCTCCGATTTGATGCAGGTCCCCAAATTATGCATCTAGCTTTTTTAATACAATTTAAACATTAGCAAATTCTTTTTAGCTAATTTGCAATCTATAACATTTCTTACTTTATTTATTAGTTATTTTATAAAAGAGTTTTAAAATTTAGCAAATATATTTTTAGCTTAAAACTCCGATTTGAGGCAGGTCCCCAAACTATGCTTCTAGCTTTTTTAATACAATTTAAACATTAGCAAATACTTTTTAGCTAATTTGCAATCTATAACATTTCTTACTTTATTTATTAGTTAGTTTATAAAAGAGTTTAAAAATTTAGCAAATATATTTTTAGCTTAAAACTCCGATTTGATGCAGGTCCCCAAATTATGCATCTAGCTTTTTTAATACAATTTAAACATGAGCAAATACTTTTTAGCTAATTTGCAATCTTTAACATTCCTTACTTTATTTAGTTAGTTGATAAGAGGGTTCAAATATTTAACAAATACATTTTTAGCCTAAAATCTCCGATTTGATGCAGGTCCCCAAATTATGCATCTAGCTTTTTTAATACAATTTAAACATTAGCAAATACTTTTTAGCTAATTTGCAATCTATATCATTTCTTACTTTATTTATTAGTCAGTTGATGACAAAGTTTAAATGTTCATCTGAAATATTTGTAGATTAAAAAATCTGATTTAATGCAGGTCCCCAAACTATGCATCTAAGTTTATTAATAAAATTTGAACATTAGCAAATACTTTTTATCTAAATTGCAATCTTAAACATTCCTTACTTTATTTGGTTAGTTGATAAGAGGGTTCAAATATTTAACAAATACATTTTTAGCCTAAAAACTCCGATTTTATGCAGGTCCCCAAATTATGCATCTAGCTTTTTTAATACAATTTAAACATTAGCAAATACTTTTTAGCTAATTTGCAATCGATAACATTTCTTACTTTATTTGTTAGTTAGTTGATAAGAGGGTTCAAATATTTAACAAATATATTTTTAGCCTAAAAACTCCGATTTGATGCAGGTCCCTAAATTATGTATCCAGCTTTTTTAATACAATTTAAACATTAGCAAATACTTTTTAGCTAATTTGTAATCTATATATTTTCTTACTTTATTTATTAGTCAGTTGAGGACAAAGTTTAAATGTTCATCTAAGATATTTGTAGATTGAAAAATCTGATTTGATGCAGGTCCCTAAACTATGCATCTAAGTTTATTAATAAAATTTGAACATTAGCAAATACTTTTTATCTAAATTGCAATCTTTATCATTTCTTACTTTATTTAGTTAGTTGATAAGAGGGTTCAAATATTTAACAAATATATTTTTAGCCTAAAAACTCCGATTTGATGCAGGTCTTTAAATTAAGTATCTAGCTTTTTCAACACAATTTAAACATTAGCAAATACTTTTTAGCTAATTTGCAATCTATATCATTTCTTACTTTATTTATTAGTCAGCTGATGACAAAGTTTAAATGTTCATCTGAAATATTTGTAGATTAAAAAATCTGATTTAATGCAGGTCCCCAAACTATGCATCTAAGTTTATTAATAAAATTTGAACATTAGCAAATACTTTTTATCTAAATTGCAATCTTTAACATTCCTTACTTTATTTAGTTAGTTGATAAGAGGGTTCAAATATTTAACAAATACATTTTTAGCCTAAAATCTCCGATTTGATGCAGGTCCCCAAATTATGCATCTAGCTTTTTTAATACAATTTAAACATTAGCAAATACTTTTTAGCTAATTTGCAATCTTTAACATTCCTTACTTTATTTAGTTAGTTGATAAGAGGGTTCAAATATTTAACAAATACATTTTTAGCCTAAAATCTCCGATTTGATGCAGGTCCCCAAATTATGCATCTAGCTTTTTTAATACAATTTAAACATTAGCAAATACTTTTTAGCTAATTTGCAATCGATAACATTTCTTACTTTATTTGTTAGTTAGTTGATAAGAGGGGTCAAATATTTAACAAATATATTTTTAGCCTAAAAACTCCGATTTTATGCAGGTCCCCAAATTATGTATCCAGCTTTTTTAATACAATTTAAACATTAGCAAATACTTTTTAGCTAATTTGCAATCTATATCATTTCTTACTTTATTTGTTAGTCAGTTGAGGACAAAAATTAAATGTTCATCTAAGATATTTGTAGATTAAAAAATCTGATTTAATGCAGGTCCCCAAACTATGCATCTAAGTTTATTAATAAAATTTAAACATTAGCAAATACTTTTTATCTAAATTGCAAACTTTAACATTCCTTACTTTATTTAGTTTGTTGATAAGAGGGTTCAAATATTTAACAAATACATTTTTAGCCTAAAAACTCCGATTTGATGCAGGTTTCCAAATTATGCATCTAGATTTTTCAATACAATTTAAACATTAGCAAATACTTTTTAGCTAATTTGCAATCTATATCATTTCTTTCTTTATTTATTAGTCAGTTGATAACAAAGTTTAAATGTTCATCTGAAATATTTATAGATTAAAAAATCTGATTTAATGCAGGGCCCCAAACTATGCATCTAAGTTTATTAATAAAATTTGAACATTAGCAAATACTTTTTATCTAAATTGCAATCTTTAACATTCCTTACTTTATTTAGTTAGTTGATAAGAGGGTTCAAATATTTAACAAATACATTTTTAGCCTAAAAACTCCGATTTGATGCAGGTCCCTAAATTATGCATCTAGCTTTTTTAATACAATTTAAACATTAGCAAATACTTTTTAGCTAATTTGCAATCGATAACATTTCTTACTTTATTTGTTAGTTAGTTGATAAGAGGGTTTAAATATTTAACAAATATATTTTTAGCCTAAAAACTCCGATTTGATGCAGGTCTTCAAATTAAGTATCTAGCTTTTTTAACACAATTTAAACAATAGCAAATACTTTTTAGCTAATTTGTAATCTATATCATTTCTTACTTTATTTATTAGTCAGTTGAGGACAAAGTTTAAATGTTCATCTAAGATATTTGTAGATTGAAAAATCTGATTTGATGCAGGTCCCCAAACTATGCATCTAAGTTTATTAATAAAATTTGAACATTAGCAAATACTTTTTTATCTAAATTGCAATCTTTATCATTTCTTACTTTATTTAGTTAGTTGATAAGAAGGTTTAAATATTTAACAAATATATTTTTAGCCTAAAAACTCCGATTTGATGCAGGTCTTCAAATTAAGTATCTAGCTTTTTTAACACAATTTAAACATTAGCAAATACTTTTTAGCTAATTTGCAATCTATATCATTTCTTACTTTATTTATTAGTCAGTTGATGACAAAGTTTAAATGTTCATCTAAGATATTTGTAGATTGAAAAATCCGATTTGATGCAGGTCTCTAAATTATGCATCTAGCTTTTTTAATACAATTTAAACATTAGCAAATACTTTTTAGCTAATTTGCAATCTATAACATTTCTTACTTTATTTGTTAGGTAGTTGATAAGAGGGGTCAAATATTTAACAAATATATTTTTAGCCTAAAAACTCCAATTTGATGCAGGTCCCCAAATTATGTATCCAGCTTTTTTAATACAATTTAAAAATTAGCAAATACTTTTTAGCTAATTTGCAATCTATATCATTTCTTACTTTATTTATTAGTCAGTTGAGGACAAAGTTTAAATGTTCATCTAAGATATTTGTAGATTGAAAAATCTGATTTGATGCAGGTCCCCAAACTATGCATCTAAGTTTATTAATAAAATTTGAACATTAGCAAATACTTTTTATCTAAATTGCAATCTTTATCATTTCTTACTTTATTTAGTTAGTTGATAAGAGGGTTCAAATATTTAACAAATATATTTTTAGCCTAAAAACTCCGATTTGATGCAGGTCTTTAAATTAAGTATCTAGCTTTTTCAACACAATTTAAACATTAGCAAATACTTTTTAGCTAATTTGCAATCTATATCATTTCTTACTTTATTTATTAGTCAGCTGATGACAAAGTTTAAATGTTCATCTGAAATATTTGTAGATTAAAAAATCTGATTTAATGCAGGTCCCCAAACTATGCATCTAAGTTTATTAATAAAATTTGAACATTAGCAAATACTTTTTATCTAAATTGCAATCTTTAACATTCCTTACTTTATTTAGTTAGTTGATAAGAGGGTTCAAATATTTAACAAATACATTTTTAGCCTAAAATCTCCGATTTGATGCAGGTCCCCAAATTATGCATCTAGCTTTTTTAATACAATTTAAACATTAGCAAATACTTTTTAGCTAATTTGCAATCTTTAACATTCCTTACTTTATTTAGTTAGTTGATAAGAGGGTTCAAATATTTAACAAATACATTTTTAGCCTAAAATCTCCGATTTGATGCAGGTCCCCAAATTATGCATCTAGCTTTTTTAATACAATTTAAACATTAGCAAATACTTTTTAGCTAATTTGCAATCGATAACATTTCTTACTTTATTTGTTAGTTAGTTGATAAGAGGGGTCAAATATTTAACAAATATATTTTTAGCCTAAAAACTCCGATTTTATGCAGGTCCCCAAATTATGTATCCAGCTTTTTTAATACAATTTAAACATTAGCAAATACTTTTTAGCTAATTTGCAATCTATATCATTTCTTACTTTATTTGTTAGTCAGTTGAGGACAAAAATTAAATGTTCATCTAAGATATTTGTAGATTAAAAAATCTGATTTAATGCAGGTCCCCAAACTATGCATCTAAGTTTATTAATAAAATTTAAACATTAGCAAATACTTTTTATCTAAATTGCAAACTTTAACATTCCTTACTTTATTTAGTTTGTTGATAAGAGGGTTCAAATATTTAACAAATACATTTTTAGCCTAAAAACTCCGATTTGATGCAGGTCCCCAAATTATGCATCTAGATTTTTCAATACAATTTAAACATTAGCAAATACTTTTTAGCTAATTTGCAATCTATATCATTTCTTACTTTATTTATTAGTCAGTTGATAACAAAGTTTAAATGTTCATCTGAAATATTTATAGATTAAAAAATCTGATTTAATGCAGGGCCCCAAACTATGCATCTAAGTTTATTAATAAAATTTGAACATTAGCAAATACTTTTTATCTAAATTGCAATCTTTAACATTCCTTACTTTATTTAGTTAGTTGATAAGAGGGTTCAAATATTTAACAAATACATTTTTAGCCTAAAAACTCCGATTTGATGCAGGTCCCTAAATTATGCATCTAGCTTTTTTAATACAATTTAAACATTAGCAAATACTTTTTAGCTAATTTGCAATCGATAACATTTCTTACTTTATTTGTTAGTTAGTTGATAAGAGGGTTTAAATATTTAACAAATATATTTTTAGCCTAAAAACTCCGATTTGATGCAGGTCTTCAAATTAAGTATCTAGCTTTTTTAACACAATTTAAACAATAGCAAATACTTTTTAGCTAATTTGTAATCTATATCATTTCTTACTTTATTTATTAGTCAGTTGAGGACAAAGTTTAAATGTTCATCTAAGATATTTGTAGATTGAAAAATCTGATTTGATGCAGGTCCCCAAACTATGCATCTAAGTTTATTAATAAAATTTGAACATTAGCAAATACTTTTTATCTAAATTGCAATCTTTATCATTTCTTACTTTATTTAGTTAGTTGATAAGAAGGTTTAAATATTTAACAAATATATTTTTAGCCTAAAAACTCCGATTTGATGCAGGTCTTCAAATTAAGTATCTAGCTTTTTTAACACAATTTAAACATTAGCAAATACTTTTTAGCTAATTTGCAATCTATATCATTTCTTACTTTATTTATTAGTCAGTTGATGACAAAGTTTAAATGTTCATCTAAGATATTTGTAGATTGAAAAATCCGATTTGATGCAGGTCTCTAAATTATGCATCTAGCTTTTTTAATACAATTTAAACATTAGCAAATACTTTTTAGCTAATTTGCAATCTATAACATTTCTTACTTTATTTGTTAGGTAGTTGATAAGAGGGGTCAAATATTTAACAAATATATTTTTAGCCTAAAAACTCCAATTTGATGCAGGTCCCCAAATTATGTATCCAGCTTTTTTAATACAATTTAAAAATTAGCAAATACTTTTTAGCTAATTTGCAATCTATATCATTTCTTACTTTATTTATTAGTCAGTTGAGGACAAAGTTTAAATGTTCATCTAAGATATTTGTAGATTGAAAAATCTGATTTGATGCAGGTCCCCAAACTATGCATCTAAGTTTATTAATAAAATTTGAACATTAGCAAATACTTTTTATCTAAATTGCAATCTTTATCATTTCTTACTTTATTTAGTTAGTTGATAAGAGGGTTCAAATATTTAACAAATACATTTTTAGCCTAAAATCTCCGATTTGATGCAGGTCCCCAAATTATGCATCTAGCTTTTTTAATACAATTTAAACATTAGCAAATACTTTTTAGCTAATTTGCAATCTATAACATTTCTTACTTTATTTATTAGTTATTTTATAAAAGAGTTTTAAAATTTAGCAAATATATTTTTAGCTTAAAACTCCGATTTGAGGCAGGTCCCCAAACTTACTTCTAGCTTTTTTAATACAATTTAAACATTAGCAAATACTTTTTAGCTAATTTGCAATCTATAACATTTATTACTTTATTTATTGGTTAGTTTATAAAAGAGTTTAAAAATTTAGCAAATATATTTTTAGCTTAAAACTCCGATTTGATGCAGGTCTTCAAATTATGTATCTAGCTTTTTTAATACAATTTAAACATTAGCAAATACTTTTTAGCTAATTTGCAATCTATATCATTTCTTACTTTATTTATTAGTCAGTTGATGACAAAGTTTAAATGTTCATCTGAAATATTTGTAGATTAAAAAATCTGATTTAATGCAGGTCCCCAAATTATGCATCTAGCTTTTTTAATACAATTTAAACATTAGCAAATACTTGTTAGCTAATTTGCAATCGATAACATTTCTTACTTTATTTGTTAGTTAGTTGATAAGAGGGGTCAAATATTTAACAAATATATTTTTAGCCTAAAAACTCCGATTTGATGCAGGTCCCCAAATTATGTATCCAGCTTTTTTAATACAATTTAAACATTAGCAAATACTTTTTAGCTAATTTGCAATCTATATCATTTCTTACTTTATTTATTAGTCAGTTGAGGACAAAGTTTAAATGTTCATCTAAGATATTTGTAGATTGAAAAATCTGATTTGATGCAGGTCCCCAAACTATGCATCTAAGTTTATTAATAAAATTTGAACATTAGCAAATACTTTTTATCTAAATTGCAATTTTTAACATTTCTTACTTTATTTAGTTAGTTGATAAAAGGGTTCAAATATTTAACAAATATATTTTTAGCCTAAAAACTCCGATTTGATGCAGGTCCCCAAATTATGTATCCAGCTTTTTTAATACAATTTAAACATTAGCAAATACTTTTTAGCTAATTTGCAATCTATATCATTTCTTACTTTATTTATTAGTCAGTTGATGACAAAGTTTAAATGTTCATCTGAAATATTTGTAGATTAAAAAATCTGATTTAATGCAGGTCCCTAAACTATGCATCTAAGTTTATTAATAAAATTTGAACATTAGCAAATACTTTTTATCTAAATTGCAATCTTAACCATTCCTTACTTTATTTAGTTAGTTGATAAGAGGGTTTAAATATTTAACAAATACATTTTTAGCCTAAAAACTCCGATTTGATGCAGGTCCCCAAATTATGCATCTAGCTTTTTTAATACAATTTAAACATTAGCAAATACTTGTTAGCTAATTTGCAATCGATAACATTTCTTACTTTATTTGTTAGTTAGTTGATAAGAGGGTTCAAATATTTAACAAATATATTTTTAGCCTAAAATCTCCGATTTGATGCAGGTCCCTAAATTATGTATCCAGCTTTTTTAATACAATTTAAACATTAGCAAATACTTTTTAGCTAATTTGCAATCTATAACATTTCTTACTTTATTTATTAGTTAGTTTATAAAAGAGTTAAAATTTAGCAAATATATTTTTAGCTTAAAACTCCGATTTGAGGCAGGTCCCCAAACTATGCTTCTAGCTTTTTTAATACAATTTAAACATTAGCAAATACTTTTTAGCTAATTTGCAATCTATAACATTTCTTACTTTATTTATTAGTTAGTTTATTAAAGAGTTTAAAAATTTAGCAAATATATTTTTAGCTTAAAACTCCGATTTGATGCAGGTCCCCAAATTATGCATCTAGCTTTTTTAATACAATTTAAACATTAGCAAATACTTTTTAGCTAATTTGCAATCTATAACATTTCTTACTTTATTTATTAGTTAGTTTATAAAAGAGTTTAAAAATTTAGCAAATATATTTTTAGCTTAAAACTCCGATTTGAGGCAGGTCCCCAAACTATGCATCTAAGTTTATTAATAAAATTTGAACATTAGCAAATACTTTTTATCTAAATTGAAATCTTTAACATTTCTTACTTTATTTAGTTAGTTGATAAGAGGGTTAAAATATTTAACAAATACATTTTTAGCCTAAAAACTCCGATTTGATGCAGGTCCTCAAATTATGCATCTAGCTTTTTTAATACAATTTAAACATTAGCAAATACTTTTTAGCTAATTTGCAATCTATATCATTTCTTACTTTATTTATTAGTCAGTTGATGACAAAGTTTAAATGTTCATCTGAAATATTTGTAGATTAAAAAATCTGATTTAATGCAGGTCCCCAAACTATGCATCTAAGTTTATTAATAAAATTTGAACATTAGCAAATACTTTTTGTCTAAATTGCAATCTTAAACATTCCTTACTTTATTTAGTTAGTTGATAAGAGGGTTCAAATATTTAACAAATACATTTTTAGCCTAAAAACTCCGATTTGATGCAGGTCCCCAAATTATGCATCTAGCTTTTTTAATACAATTTAAACATTAGCAAATACTTTTTAGCTAATTTGCAATCGATAACATTTCTTACTTTATTTGTTAGTTAGTTGATAAGAGGGTTCAAATATTTAACAAATATATTTTTAGCCTAAAAACTCCGATTTGATGCAGGTCCCCAAATTATGTATCCAGCTTTTTTAATACAATTTAAACATTAGCAAATACTTTTTAGCTAATTTGTAATCTATATATTTTCTTACTTTATTTATTAGTCAGTTGAGGACAAAGTTTAAATGTTCATCTAAGATATTTGTAGATTGAAAAATCTGATTTGATGCAGGTCCCTAAACTATGCATCTAAGTTTATTAATAAAATTTGAACATTAGCAAATACTTTTTATCTAAATTGCAATCTTTATCATTTCTTACTTTATTTAGTTAGTTGATAAGAGGGTTCAAATATTTAACAAATATATTTTTAGCCTAAAAACTCCGATTTGATGCAGGTCTTCAAATTAGGTATCTAGCTTTTTCAACACAATTTAAACATTAGCAAATACTTTTTAGCTAATTTGCAATCTATATCATTTCTTACTTTATTTATTAGTCAGTTGATGACAAAGTTTAAATGTTCATCTGAAATATTTGTAGATTAAAAAATCTGATTTAATGCAGGTCCCCAAACTATGCATCTAAGTTTATTAATAAAATTTGAACATTAGCAAATACTTTTTATCTAAATTGCAATCTTTAACATTTCTTACTTTATTTAGTTAGTTGATAAGAGGGTTCAAATATTTAACAAATACATTTTTAGCCTGAAATCTCCGATTTGATGCAGGTCCCCAAATTATGCATCTAGCTTTTTTAATACAATTTAAACATTAGCAAATACTTTTTAACTAATTTGCAATCTATAACATTTCTTACTTTATTTGTTAGGTAGTTGATAAGAGGGGTCAAATATTTAACAAATATATTTTTAGCCTAAAATCTCCGATTTGATGCAGGTCCCCAAATTATGCATCTAGCTTTTTTAATACAATTTAAACATTAGCAAATACTTTTTAGCTAATTTGCAATCTATAACATTTCTTACTTTATTTATTAGTGAGTTTATAAAAGAGTTTAAAAATTTAGCAAATATATTTTTAGCTTAAAACGCCGATTTGAGGCAGGTCACCAAACTATGCTTCTAGCTTTTTTAATACAATTTAAACATTAGCAAAAACTTTGTAGCTAATTTGCAATTTATATTAATTTTTACTTCATTTATTAGTCAGTTAATGACAAAGTTTAAATGTTCATCTGAAATATTTGAAGATTAAAAAATCTGATTTAATGCAGGTCCCCAAACTATGCATCTAAGTTTATTCATAAAATTTGAACATTAGCAAATACTTTTTATCTTAATTTTAAATCTTTAACATTTCTTACTTTATTTAGTTAGTTGATAAGAGGGTTCAAATATTTAACAAATACATTTTTGGCCTAAAAACTCCGATTTGATGCAGGTCTTCAAATTATGTATCTAGCTTTTTTAATACAATTTAAACATTAGCAAATACTTTTTAGCTAATTTGCAATCTATATCATTTCTTACTTTATTTATTAGTCAGTTGATGACAAAGTTTAAATGTTCATCTGAAATATTTGTAGATTAAAAAATCTGATTTAATGCAGGTCCCCAAATTATGCATCTAGCTTTTTTAATACAATTTAAACATTAGCAAATACTTTTTAGCTAATTTGCAATCGATAACATTTCTTACTTTATTTGTTAGTTAGTTGATAAGAGGGGTCAAATATTTAACAAATATATTTTTAGCCTAAAAACTCCGATTTGATGCAGGTCCCCAAATTATGTATCCAGCTTTTTTAATACAATTTAAACATTAGCAAATACTTTTTAGCTAATTTGCAATCTATATCATTTCTTACTTTATTTATTAGTCAGTTGAGGACAAAGTTTAAATGTTCATCTAAGATATTTGTAGATTGAAAAATCTGATTTGATGCAGGTCCCCAAACTATGCATCTAAGTTTATTAATAAAATTTGAACATTAGCAAATACTTTTTATCTCAATTGCAATTTTTAACATTTCTTACTTTATTTAGTTAGTTGATAAAAGGGTTCAAATATTTAACAAATATATTTTTAGCCTAAAAACTCCGATTTGATGCAGGTCCCCAAATTATGTATCCAGCTTTTTTAATACAATTTAAACATTAGCAAATACTTTTTAGCTAATTTGCAATCTATATCATTTCTTACTTTATTTATTAGTCAGTTGATGACAAAGTTTAAATGTTCATCTGAAATATTTGTAGATTAAAAAATCTGATTTAATGCAGGTCCCTAAACTATGCATCTAAGTTTATTAATAAAATTTGAACATTAGCAAATACTTTTTATCTAAATTGCAATCTTAACCATTCCTTACTTTATTTAGTTAGTTGATAAGAGGGTTTAAATATTTAACAAATACATTTTTAGCCTAAAAACTCCGATTTGATGCAGGTCCCCAAATTATGCATCTAGCTTTTTTAATACAATTTAAACATTAGCAAATACTTGTTAGCTAATTTGCAATCGATAACATTTCTTACTTTATTTGTTAGTTAGTTGATAAGAGGGTTCAAATATTTAACAAATATATTTTTAGCCTAAAATCTCCGATTTGATGCAGGTCCCTAAATTATGTATCCAGCTTTTTTAATACAATTTAAACATTAGCAAATACTTTTTAGCTAATTTGCAATCTATAACATTTCTTACTTTATTTATTAGTTAGTTTATAAAAGAGTTTTAAAATTTAGCAAATAT
This sequence comes from Leptopilina syphax, assembly GCA_032872505.1. NCBI lineage: Eukaryota > Metazoa > Arthropoda > Insecta > Hymenoptera > Figitidae > Leptopilina > Leptopilina syphax. The sequence goes on from JAVJHT010000020.1 coordinate 26,254, forward strand.
ATTTTTAGCTTAAAACTCCGATTTGAGGCAGGTCCCCAAACTATGCTTCTAGCTTTTTTAATACAATTTAAACATTAGCAAATACTTTTTAGCTAATTTGCAATCTATAACATTTCTTACTTTATTTATTAGTTAGTTTATTAAAGAGTTTAAAAATTTAGCAAATATATTTTTAGCTTAAAACTCCGATTTGATGCAGGTCCCCAAATTATGCATCTAGCTTTTTTAATACAATTTAAACATTAGCAAATACTTTTTAGCTAATTTGCAATCTATAACATTTCTTACTTTATTTATTAGTTAGTTTATAAAAGAGTTTAAAAATTTAGCAAATATATTTTTAGCTTAAAACTCCGATTTGAGGCAGGTCCCCAAACTATGCATCTAAGTTTATTAATAAAATTTGAACATTAGCAAATACTTTTTATTTAAATTGAAATCTTTAACATTTCTTACTTTATTTAGTTAGTTGATAAGAGGGTTAAAATATTTAACAAATACATTTTTAGCCTAAAAACTCCGATTTGATGCAGGTCCTCAAATTATGCATCTAGCTTTTTTAATACAATTTAAACATTAGCAAATACTTTTTAGCTAATTTGCAATCTATATCATTTCTTACTTTATTTATTAGTCAGTTGATGACAAAGTTTAAATGTTCATCTGAAATATTTGTAGATTAAAAAATCTGATTTAATGCAGGTCCCCAAACTATGCATCTAAGTTTATTAATAAAATTTGAACATTAGCAAATACTTTTTGTCTAAATTGCAATCTTAAACATTCCTTACTTTATTTAGTTAGTTGATAAGAGGGTTCAAATATTTAACAAATACATTTTTAGCCTAAAAACTCCGATTTGATGCAGGTCCCCAAATTATGCATCTAGCTTTTTTAATACAATTTAAACATTAGCAAATACTTTTTAGCTAATTTGCAATCGATAACATTTCTTACTTTATTTGTTAGTTAGTTGATAAGAGGGTTCAAATATTTAACAAATATATTTTTAGCCTAAAAACTCCGATTTGATGCAGGTCCCCAAATTATGTATCCAGCTTTTTTAATACAATTTAAACATTAGCAAATACTTTTTAGCTAATTTGTAATCTATATATTTTCTTACTTTATTTATTAGTCAGTTGAGGACAAAGTTTAAATGTTCATCTAAGATATTTGTAGATTGAAAAATCTGATTTGATGCAGGTCCCTAAACTATGCATCTAAGTTTATTAATAAAATTTGAACATTAGCAAATACTTTTTATCTAAATTGCAATCTTTATCATTTCTTACTTTATTTAGTTAGTTGATAAGAGGGTTCAAATATTTAACAAATATATTTTTAGCCTAAAAACTCCGATTTGATGCAGGTCTTCAAATTAGGTATCTAGCTTTTTCAACACAATTTAAACATTAGCAAATACTTTTTAGCTAATTTGCAATCTATATCATTTCTTACTTTATTTATTAGTCAGTTGATGACAAAGTTTAAATGTTCATCTGAAATATTTGTAGATTAAAAAATCTGATTTAATGCAGGTCCCCAAACTATGCATCTAAGTTTATTAATAAAATTTGAACATTAGCAAATACTTTTTATCTAAATTGCAATCTTTAACATTTCTTACTTTATTTAGTTAGTTGATAAGAGGGTTCAAATATTTAACAAATACATTTTTAGCCTGAAATCTCCGATTTGATGCAGGTCCCCAAATTATGCATCTAGCTTTTTTAATACAATTTAAACATTAGCAAATACTTTTTAGCTAATTTGCAATCTATAACATTTCTTACTTTATTTATTAGTTATTTTATAAAAGAGTTTTAAAATTTAGCAAATATATTTTTAGCTTAAAACTCCGATTTGAGGCAGGTCCCTAAACTATGCTTCTAGCTTTTTTAATACAATTTAAACATTAGCAAATACTTTTTAGCTAATTTGCAATCTATAACATTTCTTACTTTATTTATTGGTTAGTTTATAAAAGAGTTTAAAAATTTAGCAAATATATTTTTAGCTTAAAACTCCGATTTGATGCAGGTCCCCAAATTATGCATCTAGCTTTTTTAATACAATTTAAAACATTAGCAAATACTTTTTAGCTAATTTGCAATCGATAACATTTCTTACTTTATTTGTTAGTTAGTTGATAAGAGGGGTCAAATATTTAACAAATATATTTTTAGCCTAAAAACTCCGATTTGATGCAGGTCCCCAAATTATGTATCCAGCTTTTTTAATACAATTTAAACATTAGCAAATACTTTTTAGCTAATTTGCAATCTATATCATTTCTTACTTTTTTATTAGTCAGTTGAGGACAAAGTTTAAATGTTCATCTAAGATATTTGTAGATTGAAAAATCTGATTTGATGCAGGTCCCCAAACTATGCATTTAAGTTTATTAAAAAAAATTGAACATTAGCAAATACTTTTTATCTAAATTGCAATCTTTAACATTTCTTACTTTATTTAGTTAGTTGATAAGAGGGTTCAAATATTTAACAAATATATTTTTAGCCTAAAAACTCCGATTTGATGCAGGTCTTCAAATTATGTATCTAGCTTTTTTAATACAATTTAATCATTAGCAAATACTTTTTAGCTAATTTGCAATCTATATCATTTCTTACTTTATTTATTAGTCAGTTGATAACAAAGTTTAAATGTTCATCTGAAATATTTGTAGATTAAAAAATCTGATTTAATGCAGGTCCCCAAACTATGCATCTAAGTTTATTGATAAAATTTGAACATTAGCAAATACTTTTTATCTAAATTGCAATCTTTAACATTCCTTACTTTATTTAGTTAGTTGATAAGAGCGTTTAAATATTTAACAAATACATTTTTAGCCTAAAAACTCCGATTTGATGCAGGTCCCCAAATTATGCATCTAGATTTTTTAATACAATTTAAACATTAGCAAATACTTTTTAGCTAATTTGCAATCGATAAAATTTCTTACTTTATTTGTTAGTTAGTTGATAAGAGGGTTCAAATATTTAACAAATATATTTTTAGCCTAAAAACTCCGATTTGATGCAGGTCTTCAAATTATGTATCTAGCTTTTTTAATACAATTTAAACATTAGCAAATACTTTTTAGCTAATTTGCAATCGATAACATTTCTTACTTTATTTGTTAGTTAGTTGATAAGAGGGTTCAAATATTTAACAAATATATTTTTAGCCTAAAAACTCCGATTTGTTGCAGGTCCCCAAATTATGTATCCAGCTTTTTTAATACAATTTAAACATTAGCAAATACTTTTTAGCTAATTTGTAATCTATATCATTTCTTACTTTATTTATTAGTCAGTTGAGGACAAAGTCTAAATGTTCATCTAAGATATTTGTAGATTAAAAAATCTGATTTGATGCAGGTCCCCAAACTATGAATCTAAGTTTATTAATAAAATTTGAACATTAGCAAATACTTTTTATCTAAATTGCAATCTTTAACATTTCTTACTTTATTTAGTTAGTTGATAAGAGGGTTCAAATATTTAACAAATATATTTTTAGCCTAAAAACTCCGATTTGATACAGGTCTTCAAATTATGTATCTAGCTTTTTTAATACAATTTAAACATTAGCAAATACTTTTAAGCTAATTTGTAATCTATATCATTTCTTACTTTATTTATTAGTCAGTTGAGGAAAAAGTTTAAATGTTCATCTAAGATATTTGTAGATTAAAAAATCTGATTTGATGCATGTCCCCAAACTATGCATCTAAGTTTATTAATAAAATTTGAACATTAGCAAATACTTTTTATCTAAATTGCAATCTTTAACATTTCTTACTTTATTTAGTTAGTTGATAAGAGGGTTCAAATATTTAACAAATATATTTTTAGCCTAAAAACTCCGATTTGATGCAGGTCTTCAAATTATGTATCTAGCTTTTTTAATACAATTTAAACATTAGCAAATACTTTTTAGCTAATTTGCAATCTATATCATTTCTTACTTTATTTATTAGTCAGTTGATAACAAAGTTTAAATGTTCATCTGAAATATTTGTAGATTAAAAAATCTGATTTAATGCAGGTCCCCAAACTATGCATCTAAGTTTATTAATAAAATTTGAACATTAGCAAATACTTTTTATCTAAATTGCAATCTTTAACATTCCTTACTTTATTTAGTTAGTTGATAAGAGGGTTCAAATATTTAACAAATACATTTTTAGCCTAAAAACTCCGATTTGATGCAGGTCTCCAAATTATGCATCTAGATTTTTTAATACAATTTAAACATTAGCAAATACTTTTTAGCTAATTTGCAATCGATAACATTTCTTTCTTTATTTGTTAGTTAGTTGATAAGAGGGTTCAAATATTTAACAAATATATTTTTAGCCTAAAAACTCCGATTTGATGCAGGTCCCCAAATTATGCATCTAGCTTTTTTAATTCAATTTAAACATTAGCAAATACTTTCTAGCTAATTTGCAATCTATAACATTTCTTACTTTATTTGTTAGTTAGTTGATAAGAGGGGTCAAATATTTAACAAATATATTTTTAGCCTAAGAACTCCGATTTGATGCAGGTCCCCAAATTATGCATCTAGCTTTTTTAATACAATTTAAACATTAGCAAATACTTTTTAGCTTATTTGCAATCGATAACATTTCTTACTTTATTTGTTAGTTAGTTGATAAGAGGGTTTAAATATTTAACAAATATATTTTTAGCCTAAAAACTCCGATTTGATGCAGGTCCCCAAATTATGCATCTAGCTTTTTTAATACAATTTAAACATTAGCAAATACTTTTTAGCTAATTTGCAATCTATAACATTTCTTACTTTATTTGTTAGTTAGTTGATAAGAGGGGTCAAATATTTAACAAATATATTTTTAGCCTAAAAACTCCGATTTGATGCAGGTCCCCAAATTATGTATCCAGCTTTTTTAATACAATTTAAACATTAGCAAATACTTTTTAGCTAATTTGCAATCTATATCATTTCTTACTTTATTTATTAGTTAGTTTATAAAAGAGTTTTAAAATTTAGCAAATATATTTTTAGCTTAAAACTCCGATTTGAGGCAGGTCCCCAAACTATGCATCTAGCTTTTTTAATACAATTTAAACATTAGCAAATACTTTTTAGCTAATTTGCAATCTATAACATTTCTTACTTTATTTTTAGTTAGTTGATAAGAGGGGTCAAATATTTAACAAATATATTTTTAGCCTAAAAACTCCGATTTGATGCAGGTCCCCAAATTATGTATCCAGCTTTTTTAATACAATTTAAACATTAGCAAATTCTTTTTAGCTAATTTGCAATCTATATCATTTCTTACTTTATTTATTAGTCAGTTGAGGACAAAGTTTAAATGTTCATCTAAGATATTTGTAGATTAAAAAATCTGATTTGATGCAGGTCCCCAAACTATGCATCTAAGTTTATTAATAAAATTTGAACATTAGCAAATACTTTTTATCTAAATTGCAATTTTTAACATTTCTTACTTTATTTAGTTAGTTGATAAAAGGGTTCAAATATTTAACAAATATATTTTTAGCCTAAAAACTCCGATTTGATGCAGGTCTTTAAATTATGTATCTAGCTTTTTTAATACAATTTAAACATTAGCAAATACTTTTTAGCTAATTTGCAATCTATATCATTTCTTACTTTATTTATTAGTCAGTTGATGACAAAGTTTAAATGTTCATCTGAAATATTTGTAGATTAAAAAATCTGATTTAATGCAGGTCCCCAAACTATGCATCTAAGTTTATTAATAAAATTTGAACATTAGCAAATACTTTTTATCTAAATTGCAATCTTAAACATTCCTTACTTTATTTAGTTAGTTGATAAGAGGGTTCAAATATTTAACAAATACATTTTTAGCCTAAAAACTCCGATTTGATGCAGGTCCCCAAATTATGCATCTAGCTTTTTTAATACAATTTAAACATTAGCAAATACTTTTTAGCTAATTTGCAATCTATTACATTTCTTACTTTATTTGTTAGTTAGTTGATAAGAGGGGTCAAATATTTAACAAATATATTTTTAGCCTAAAAACTCAGATTTGATGCAGGTCTTCAAATTATGCATCTAGCTTTTTTAATACAATTTAAACATTAGCAAATACTTTTTAGCTAATTTGCAATCTATTACATTTCTTACTTTATTTGTTAGTTAGTTGATAAGAGGGGTCAAATATTTAACAAATATATTTTTAGCCTAAAAACTCCGATTTGATGCAGGTCCCCAAATTATGTATCCAGCTTTTTTAATACAATTTAAACATTAGCAAATACTTTTTAGCTAATTTGCAATCTATATCATTTCTTACTTTATTTATTAGTCAGTTGAGGACAAAGTTTAAATGTTCATCTAAGATATTTGTAGATTGAAAAATCTGATTTGATGCAGGTCCCCAAACTATGCATTTAAGTTTATTAAAAAAATTTGAACATTAGCAAATACTTTTTATCTGAATTGAAATCTTTAACATTTCTTACTTTATTTAGTTAGTTGATAAGAGGGTTAAAATATTTAACAAATACATTTTTAGCCTAAAATCTCCGATTTGATGCAGGTCCCCAAATTATGCATCTAGCTTTTTTAATACAATTTAAACATTAGCAAATACTTTTTAGCTAATTTGCAATCTATAACATTTCTTACTTTATTTATTAGTTATTTTATAAAAGAGTTTTAAAATTTAGCAAATATATTTTTAGCTTAAAACTCCGATTTGAGGCAGGTCCCCAAACTATGCTTCTAGCTTTTTTAATACAATTTAAACATTAACAAATACTTTTTAGCTAATTTGCAATCTATAACATTTCTTACTTTATTTATTGGTTAGTTTATAAAAGAGTTTAAAAATTTAGCAAATATATTTTTAGCTTAAAACTCCGATTTGATGCAGGTCCCCAAATTTTGCATCTAGCTTTTTTAATACAATTTAAACATTAGCAAATACTTTTTAGCTAATTTGCAATCTATAACATTTCTTACTTTATTTGTTAGTTAGTTGATAAGAGGGGTCAAATATTTAACAAATATATTTTTAGCCTAAAAACTCCGATTTGATGCAGGTCTTCAAATTATGTATCTAGCTTTTTTAATACAATTTAAACATTAGCAAATACTTTTTAGCTAATTTGCAATCGATAACATTTCTTACTTTATTTGTTAGTTAGTTGATAAGAGGGGTCAAATATTTAACAAATATATTTTTAGCCTAAAAACTCCGATTTTATGCAGGTCCCCAAATTATGTATCCAGCTTTTTTAATACAATTTAAACATTAGCAAATACTTTTTAGCTAATTTGCAATCTATATCATTTCTTACTTTATTTATTAGTCAGTTAAGGACAAAGTTTAAATGATCATCTAAGATATTTGTAGATTGAAAAATCTGATTTGATGCAGGTCCCCAAACTATGCATTTAAGTTTATTAAAAGAATTTGAACATTAGCAAATACTTTTTATCTAAATTGCAATCTTTAACATTTCTTACTTTATTTAGTTAGTTGATAAGAGGGTTCAAATATTTAACAAATATATTTTTAGCCTAAAAACTCCGATTTGATGCAGGTCTTCAAATTATGTATCTAGCTTTTTTAATACAATTTAATCATTAGCAAATACTTTTTAGCTAATTTGCAATCTATATCATTTCTTACTTTATTTATTAGTCAGTTGATAACAAAGTTTTAAATGTTCATCTGAAATATTTGTAGATTAAAAAATCTGATTTAATGCAGGTCCCCAAACTATGCATCTAAGTTTATTAATAAAATTTGAACATTAGCAAATACTTTTTATCTAAATTGCAATCTTTAACATTCCTTACTTTATTTAGTTAGTTGATAAGAGGGTTCAAATATTTAACAAATACATTTTTAGCCTAAAAACTCCGATTTGATGCAGGTCTCCAAATTATGCATCTAGATTTTTTAATACAATTTAAACATTAGCAAATACTTTTTAGCTAATTTGCAATCGATAACATTTCTTTCTTTATTTGTTAGTTAGTTGATAAGAGGGTTCAAATATTTAACAAATATATTTTTAGCCTAAAAACTCCGATTTGATGCAGGTCCCCAAATTATGCATCTAGCTTTTTTAATTCAATTTAAACATTAGCAAATACTTTCTAGCTAATTTGCAATCTATAACATTTCTTACTTTATTTGTTAGTTAGTTGATAAGAGGGGTCAAATATTTAACAAATATATTTTTAGCCTAAGAACTCCGATTTGATGCAGGTCCCCAAATTATGCATCTAGCTTTTTTAATACAATTTAAACATTAGCAAATACTTTTTAGCTTATTTGCAATCGATAACATTTCTTACTTTATTTGTTAGTTAGTTGATAAGAGGGTTTAAATATTTAACAAATATATTTTTAGCCTAAAAACTCCGATTTGATGCAGGTCCCCAAATTATGCATCTAGCTTTTTTAATACAATTAAAACATTAGCAAATACTTTTTAGCTAATTTGCAATCTATAACATTTCTTACTTTATTTGTTAGTTAGTTGATAAGAGGGGTCAAATATTTAACAAATATATTTTTAGCCTAAAAACTCCGATTTGATGCAGGTCCCCAAATTATGTATCCAGCTTTTTTAATACAATTTAAACATTAGCAAATACTTTTTAGCTAATTTGCAATCTATATCATTTCTTACTTTATTTATTAGTTAGTTTATAAAAGAGTTTTAAAATTTAGCAAATATATTTTTAGCTTAAAACTCCGATTTGAGGCAGGTCCCCAAACTATGCATCTAGCTTTTTTAATACAATTTAAACATTAGCAAATACTTTTTAGCTAATTTGCAATCTATAACATTTCTTACTTTATTTTTAGTTAGTTGATAAGAGGGGTCAAATATTTAACAAATATATTTTTAGCCTAAAAACTCCGATTTGATGCAGGTTCCCAAATTATGTATCCAGCTTTTTTAATACAATTTAAACATTAGCAAATTCTTTTTAGCTAATTTGCAATCTATATCATTTCTTACTTTATTTATTAGTCAGTTGAGGACAAAGTTTAAATGTTCATCTAAGATATTTGTAGATTAAAAAATCTGATTTGATGCAGGTCCCCAAACTATGCATCTAAGTTTATTAATAAAATTTGAACATTAGCAAATACTTTTTATCTAAATTGCAATTTTTAACATTTCTTACTTTATTTAGTTAGTTGATAAAAGGGTTCAAATATTTAACAAATATATTTTTAGCCTAAAAACTCCGATTTGATGCAGGTCTTTAAATTATGTATCTAGCTTTTTTAATACAATTTAAACATTAGCAAATACTTTTTAGCTAATTTGCAATCTATATCATTTCTTACTTTATTTATTAGTCAGTTGATAACAAAGTTTAAATGTTCATCTGAAATATTTGTAGATTAAAAAATCTGATTTAATGCAGGTCCCCAAACTATGCATCTAAGTTTATTGATAAAATTTAAACATTAGCAAATACTTTTTATCTAAATTGCAATCTTTAACATTCCTTACTTTATTTAGTTAGTTGATAAGAGCGTTTAAATATTTAACAAATACATTTTTAGCCTAAAAACTCCGATTTGATGCAGGTCCCCAAATTATGCATCTAGATTTTTTAATACAATTTAAACATTAGCAAATACTTTTTAGCTAATTTGCAATCGATAAAATTTCTTACTTTATTTGTTAGTTAGTTGATAAGAGGGTTCAAATATTTAACAAATATATTTTTAGCCTAAAAACTCCGATTTGATGCAGGTCTTCAAATTATGTATCTAGCTTTTTTAATACAATTTAAACATTAGCAAATACTTTTTAGCTAATTTGCAATCGATAACATTTCTTACTTTATTTGTTAGTTAGTTGATAAGAGGGTTCAAATATTTAACAAATATATTTTTAGCCTAAAAACTCCGATTTGTTGCAGGTCCCCAAATTATGTATCCAGCTTTTTTAATACAATTTAAACATTAGCAAATACTTTTTAGCTAATTTGTAATCTATATCATTTCTTACTTTATTTATTAGTCAGTTGAGGACAAAGTCTAAATGTTCATCTAAGATATTTGTAGATTAAAAAATCTGATTTAATGCAGGTCCCCAAACTATGCATCTAAGTTTATTAAATAAAATTGGAACATTAGCAAATACTTTTTATCTAAATTGCAATCTTTAACATTTCTTACTTTATTTAGTTAGTTGATAAGAGGGTTCAAATATTTAACAAATATATTTTTAGCCTAAAAACTCCGATTTGATACAGGTCTTCAAATTATGTATCTAGCTTTTTTAATACAATTTTAAACATTAGCAAATACTTTTTAGCTAATTTGCAATCTATAACATTTCTTACTTTATTTGTTAGTTAGTTGATAAGAGGGGTCAAATATTTAACAAATATATTTTTAGCCTAAAAACTCTGATTTGATGCAGGTCCCCAAATTATGTATCCAGCTTTTTAATACAATTTAAACATTAGCAAATACTTTTTAGCTAATTTGCAATCTATATCATTTCTTACTTTATTTATTAGTCAGTTGAGGACAAAGTTTAAATGTTCATCTAAGATATTTGTAGATTAAAAAATCTGATTTGATGCAGGTCCCCAAACTATGAATCTAAGTTTATTAATAAAATTTGAACATTAGCAAATACTTTTTATCTAAATTGCAATCTTTAACATTTCTTACTTTATTTAGTTAGTTGATAAGAGGGTTCAAATATTTAACAAATATATTTTTAGCCTAAAAACTCCGATTTGATACAGGTCTTTAAATTATGTATCTAGCTTTTTTAATACAATTTAAACATTAGCAAATACTTTTTAGCTAATTTGCAATCTATAACATTTCTTACTTTATTTGTTAGTTAGTTGATAAAAGGGGTCAAATATTTAACAAATATATTTTTAGCCTAAAAACTCTGATTTGATGCAGGTCCCCAAATTATGTATCCAGCTTTTTTAATACAATTTAAACATTAGCAAATACTTTTTAGCTAATTTGCAATCTATATCATTTCTTACTTTATTTATTAGTCAGTTGAGGACAAAGTTTAAATGTTCATCTAAGATATTTGTAGATTAAAAAATCTGATTTGATGCAGGTCCCCAAACTATGAATCTAAGTTTATTAATAAAATTTGAACATTAGCAAATACTTTTTATCTAAATTGCAATCTTTAACATTTCTTACTTTATTTAGTTAGTTGATAAGAGGGTTCAAATATTTAACAAATATATTTTTAGCCTAAAAACTCTGATTTGATGCAGGTCCCCAAATTATGCATCTAGATTTTTCAATACAATTTAAACATTAGCAAAAACTTTTTAGCTAATTTGCAATCGATAACATTTCTTACTTTATTTGTTAGTTAGTTGATAAGAGGGTTTAAATATTTAACAAATATATTTTTAGCCTAAAAACTCCGATTTGATGCAGGTCCCTAAATTATGCATCTAGATTTTTTAATTCAATTTAAACATTAGCAAATACTTTTTAGCTAATTTGCAATTGATAACATTCCTTACTTTATTTAGTTAGTTGATAAGAGCGTTTAAATATTTAACAAATACATTTTTAGCCTAAAAACTCCGATTTGATGCAGGTCCCCAAATTATGCATCTAGATTTTTTAATACAATTTAAACATTAGCAAATACTTTTTAGCTAATTTGCAATCGATAAAATTTCTTACTTTATTTGTTAGTTAGTTGATAAGAGGGTTCAAATATTTAACAAATATATTTTTAGCCTAAAAACTCCGATTTGATGCAGGTCTTCAAATTATGTATCTAGCTTTTTTAATACAATTTAAACATTAGCAAATACTTTTTAGCTAATTTGCAATCGATAACATTTCTTACTTTATTTGTTAGTTAGTTGATAAGAGGGTTCAAATATTTAACAAATATATTTTTAGCCTAAAAACTCCGATTTGTTGCAGGTCCCCAAATTATGTATCCAGCTTTTTTAATACAATTTAAACATTAGCAAATACTTTTTAGCTAATTTGTAATCTATATCATTTCTTACTTTATTTATTAGTCAGTTGAGGACAAAGTCTAAATGTTCATCTAAGATATTTGTAGATTAAAAAATCTGATTTAATGCAGGTCCCCAAACTATGCATCTAAGTTTATTAATGAAATTGGAACATTAGCAAATACTTTTTATCTAAATTGCAATCTTTAACATTTCTTACTTTATTTAGTTAGTTGATAAGAGGGTTCAAATATTTAACAAATATATTTTTAGCCTAAAAACTCCGATTTGATACAGGTCTTCAAATTATGTATCTAGCTTTTTTAATACAATTTAAACATTAGCAAATACTTTTTAGCTAATTTGCAATCTATAACATTTCTTACTTTATTTGTTAGTTAGTTGATAAGAGGGGTCAAATATTTAACAAATATATTTTTAGCCTAAAAACTCTGATTTGATGCAGGTCCCCAAATTATGTATCCAGCTTTTTTAATACAATTTAAACATTAGCAAATACTTTTTAGCTAATTTGCAATCTATATCATTTCTTACTTTATTTATTAGTCAGTTGAGGACAAAGTTTAAATGTTTATCTAAGATATTTGTAGATTAAAAAATCTGATTTGATGCAGGTCCCCAAACTATGAATCTAAGTTTATTAATAAAATTTAAACATTAGCAAATACTTTTTATCTAAATTGCAATCTTTAACATTTCTTACTTTATTTAGTTAGTTGATAAGAGGGTTCAAATATTTAACAAATATATTTTTAGCCTAAAAACTCCGATTTGATACAGGTCTTCAAATTATGTATCTAGCTTTTTTAATACAATTTAAACATTAGCAAATACTTTTTAGCTAATTTGCAATCTATAACATTTCTTACTTTATTTGTTAGTTAGTTGATAAAAGGGGTCAAATATTTAACAAATATATTTTTAGCCTAAAAACTCTGATTTGATGCAGGTCCCCAAATTATGTATCCAGCTTTTTTAATACAATTTAAACATTAGCAAATACTTTTTAGCTAATTTGCAATCTATATCATTTCTTACTTTATTTATTAGTCAGTTGAGGACAAAGTTTAAATGTTCATCTAAGATATTTGTAGATTAAAAAATCTGATTTGATGCAGGTCCCCAAACTATGAATCTAAGTTTATTAATAAAATTTGAACATTAGCAAATACTTTTTATCTAAATTGCAATCTTTAACATTTCTTACTTTATTTAGTTAGTTGATAAGAGGGTTCAAATATTTAACAAATATATTTTTAGCCTAAAAACTCTGATTTGATGCAGGTCCCCAAATTATGCATCTAGATTTTTCAATACAATTTAAACATTAGCAAAAACTTTTTAGCTAATTTGCAATCGATAACATTTCTTACTTTATTTGTTAGTTAGTTGATAAGAGGGTTTAAATATTTAACAAATATATTTTTAGCCTAAAAACTCCGATTTGATGCAGGTCCCTAAATTATGCATCTAGATTTTTTAATTCAATTTAAACATTAGCAAATACTTTTTAGCTAATTTGCAATTGATAACATTTCTTACTTTATTTGTTAGTTAGTTGATAAGAGGGTTCAAATATTTAACAAATATATTTTTAGCCTAAAAACTCCGATTTGATGCAGGTCCCCAAATTATGTATCCAGCTTTTTTAATACAATTTAAACATTAGCAAATACTTTTAAGCTAATTTGTAATCTATATCATTTCTTACTTTATTTATTAGTCAGTTGAGGAAAAAGTTTAAATGTTCATCTAAGATATTTGTAGATTAAAAAATCTGATTTGATGCAGGTCCCCAAACTATGCATCTAAGTTTATTAATAAAATTTGAACATTAGCAAATACTTTTTATCTAAATTGCAATCTTTAACATTTCTTACTTTATTTAGTTAGTTGATAAGAGGGTTCAAATATTTAACAAATATATTTTTAGCCTAAAAACTCCGATTTGATGCAGGTCTTCAAATTATGTATCTAGCTTTTTTAATACAATTTAAACATTAGCAAATACTTTTTAGCTAATTTGCAATCTATATCATTTCTTACTTTATTTATTAGTCAGTTGATAACAAAGTTTAAATGTTCATCTGAAATATTTGTAGATTAAAAAATCTGATTTAATGCAGGTCCCCAAACTATGCATCTAAGTTTATTAATAAAATTTGAACATTAGCAAATACTTTTTATCTAAATTGCAATCTTTAACATTCCTTACTTTATTTAGTTAGTTGATAAGAGGGTTCAAATATTTAACAAATACATTTTTAGCCTAAAAACTCCGATTTGATGCAGGTCTCCAAATTATGCATCTAGATTTTTTAATACAATTTAAACATTAGCAAATACTTTTTAGCTAATTTGCAATCGATAACATTTCTTTCTTTATTTGTTAGTTAGTTGATAAGAGGGTTCAAATATTTAACAAATATATTTTCAGCCTAAAAACTCCGATTTGATGCAGGTCCCCAAATTATGCATCTAGCTTTTTTAATTCAATTTAAACATTAGCAAATACTTTCTAGCTAATTTGCAATCTATAACATTTCTTACTTTATTTGTTAGTTAGTTGATAAGAGGGGTCAAATATTTAACAAATATATTTTTAGCCTAAGAACTCCGATTTGATGCAGGTCCCCAAATTATGCATCTAGCTTTTTTAATACAATTTAAACATTAGCAAATACTTTTTAGCTTATTTGCAATCGATAACATTTCTTACTTTATTTGTTAGTTAGTTGATAAGAGGGTTTAAATATTTAACAAATATATTTTTAGCCTAAAAACTCCGATTTGATGCAGGTCCCCAAATTATGCATCTAGCTTTTTTAATACAATTTAAACATTAGCAAATACTTTTTAGCTAATTTGCAATCTATAACATTTCTTACTTTATTTGTTAGTTAGTTGATAAGAGGGGTCAAATATTTAACAAATATATTTTTAGCCTAAAAACTCCGATTTGATGCAGGTCCCCAAATTATGTATCCAGCTTTTTTAATACAATTTAAACATTAGCAAATACTTTTTAGCTAATTTGCAATCTATATCATTTCTTACTTTATTTATTAGTTAGTTTATAAAAGAGTTTTAAAATTTAGCAAATATATTTTTAGCTTAAAACTCCGATTTGAGGCAGGTCCCCAAACTATGCATCTAGCTTTTTTAATACAATTTAAACATTAGCAAATACTTTTTAGCTAATTTGCAATCTATAACATTTCTTACTTTATTTTTAGTTAGTTGATAAGAGGGGTCAAATATTTAACAAATATATTTTTAGCCTAAAAACTCCGATTTGATGCAGGTCCCCAAATTATGTATCCAGCTTTTTTAATACAATTTAAACATTAGCAAATTCTTTTTAGCTAATTTGCAATCTATATCATTTCTTACTTTATTTATTAGTCAGTTGAGGACAAAGTTTAAATGTTCATCTAAGATATTTGTAGATTAAAAAATCTGATTTGATGCAGGTCCCCAAACTATGCATCTAAGTTTATTAATAAAATTTGAACATTAGCAAATACTTTTTATCTAAATTGCAATTTTTAACATTTCTTACTTTATTTAGTTAGTTGATAAAAGGGTTCAAATATTTAACAAATATATTTTTAGCCTAAAAACTCCGATTTGATGCAGGTCCCCAAATTATGCATCTAGCTTTTTTAATACAATTTAAACATTAGCAAATACTTTTTAGCTAATTTGCAATCTATTACATTTCTTACTTTATTTGTTAGTTAGTTGATAAGAGGGGTCAAATATTTAACAAATATATTTTTAGCCTAAAAACTCAGATTTGATGCAGGTCTTCAAATTATGCATCTAGCTTTTTTAATACAATTTAAACATTAGCAAATACTTTTTAGCTAATTTGCAATCTATTACATTTCTTACTTTATTTGTTAGTTAGTTGATAAGAGGGGTCAAATATTTAACAAATATATTTTTAGCCTAAAAACTCCGATTTGATGCAGGTCCCCAAATTATGTATCCAGCTTTTTTAATACAATTTAAACATTAGCAAATACTTTTTAGCTAATTTGCAATCTATATCATTTCTTACTTTATTTATTAGTCAGTTGAGGACAAAGTTTAAATGTTCATCTAAGATATTTGTAGATTGAAAAATCTGATTTGATGCAGGTCCCCAAACTATGCATTTAAGTTTATTAAAAAAATTTGAACATTAGCAAATACTTTTTATCTGAATTGAAATCTTTAACATTTCTTACTTTATTTAGTTAGTTGATAAGAGGGTTAAAATATTTAACAAATACATTTTTAGCCTAAAATCTCCGATTTGATGCAGGTCCCCAAATTATGCATCTAGCTTTTTTAATACAATTTAAACATTAGCAAATACTTTTTAGCTAATTTGCAATCTATAACATTTCTTACTTTATTTATTAGTTATTTTATAAAAGAGTTTTAAAATTTAGCAAATATATTTTTAGCTTAAAACTCCGATTTGAGGCAGGTCCCCAAACTATGCTTCTAGCTTTTTTAATACAATTTAAACATTAACAAATACTTTTTAGCTAATTTGCAATCTATAACATTTCTTACTTTATTTATTGGTTAGTTTATAAAAGAGTTTAAAAATTTAGCAAATATATTTTTAGCTTAAAACTCCGATTTGATGCAGGTCCCCAAATTTTGCATCTAGCTTTTTTAATACAATTTAAACATTAGCAAATACTTTTTAGCTAATTTGCAATCTATAACATTTCTTACTTTATTTGTTAGTTAGTTGATAAGAGGGGTCAAATATTTAACAAATATATTTTTAGCCTAAAAACTCCGATTTGATGCAGGTCTTCAAATTATGTATCTAGCTTTTTTAATACAATTTAAACATTAGCAAATACTTTTTAGCTAATTTGCAATCGATAACATTTCTTACTTTATTTGTTAGTTAGTTGATAAGAGGGGTCAAATATTTAACAAATATATTTTTAGCCTAAAAACTCCGATTTTATGCAGGTCCCCAAATTATGTATCCAGCTTTTTTAATACAATTTAAACATTAGCAAATACTTTTTAGCTAATTTGCAATCTATATCATTTCTTACTTTATTTATTAGTCAGTTAAGGACAAAGTTTAAATGATCATCTAAGATATTTGTAGATTGAAAAATCTGATTTGATGCAGGTCCCCAAACTATGCATTTAAGTTTATTAAAAGAATTTGAACATTAGCAAATACTTTTTATCTAAATTGCAATCTTTAACATTTCTTACTTTATTTAGTTAGTTGATAAGAGGGTTCAAATATTTAACAAATATATTTTTAGCCTAAAAACTCCGATTTGATGCAGGTCTTCAAATTATGTATCTAGCTTTTTTAATACAATTTAATCATTAGCAAATACTTTTTAGCTAATTTGCAATCTATATCATTTCTTACTTTATTTATTAGTCAGTTGATAACAAAGTTTAAATGTTCATCTGAAATATTTGTAGATTAAAAAATCTGATTTAATGCAGGTCCCCAAACTATGCATCTAAGTTTATTAATAAAATTTGAACATTAGCAAATACTTTTTATCTAAATTGCAATCTTTAACATTCCTTACTTTATTTAGTTAGTTGATAAGAGGGTTCAAATATTTAACAAATACATTTTTAGCCTAAAAACTCCGATTTGATGCAGGTCTCCAAATTATGCATCTAGATTTTTTAATACAATTTAAACATTAGCAAATACTTTTTAGCTAATTTGCAATCGATAACATTTCTTTCTTTATTTGTTAGTTAGTTGATAAGAGGGTTCAAATATTTAACAAATATATTTTTAGCCTAAAAACTCCGATTTGATGCAGGTCCCCAAATTATGCATCTAGCTTTTTTAATTCAATTTAAACATTAGCAAATACTTTCTAGCTAATTTGCAATCTATAACATTTCTTACTTTATTTGTTAGTTAGTTGATAAGAGGGGTCAAATATTTAACAAATATATTTTTAGCCTAAGAACTCCGATTTGATGCAGGTCCCCAAATTATGCATCTAGCTTTTTTAATACAATTTAAACATTAGCAAATACTTTTTAGCTTATTTGCAATCGATAACATTTCTTACTTTATTTGTTAGTTAGTTGATAAGAGGGTTTAAATATTTAACAAATATATTTTTAGCCTAAAAACTCCGATTTGATGCAGGTCCCCAAATTATGCATCTAGCTTTTTTAATACAATTAAAACATTAGCAAATACTTTTTAGCTAATTTGCAATCTATAACATTTCTTACTTTATTTGTTAGTTAGTTGATAAGAGGGGTCAAATATTTAACAAATATATTTTTAGCCTAAAAACTCCGATTTGATGCAGGTCCCCAAATTATGTATCCAGCTTTTTTAACACAATTTAAACATTAGCAAATACTTTTTAGCTAATTTGCAATCTATATCATTTCTTACTTTATTTATTAGTTAGTTTATAAAAGAGTTTTAAAATTTAGCAAATATATTTTTAGCTTAAAACTCCGATTTGAGGCAGGTCCCCAAACTATGCATCTAGCTTTTTTAATACAATTTAAACATTAGCAAATACTTTTTAGCTAATTTGCAATCTATAACATTTCTTACTTTATTTTTAGTTAGTTGATAAGAGGGGTCAAATATTTAACAAATATATTTTTAGCCTAAAAACTCCGATTTGATGCAGGTTCCCAAATTATGTATCCAGCTTTTTTAATACAATTTAAACATTAGCAAATTCTTTTTAGCTAATTTGCAATCTATATCATTTCTTACTTTATTTATTAGTCAGTTGAGGACAAAGTTTAAATGTTCATCTAAGATATTTGTAGATTAAAAAATCTGATTTGATGCAGGTCCCCAAACTATGCATCTAAGTTTATTAATAAAATTTGAACATTAGCAAATACTTTTTATCTAAATTGCAATTTTTAACATTTCTTACTTTATTTAGTTAGTTGATAAAAGGGTTCAAATATTTAACAAATATATTTTTAGCCTAAAAACTCCGATTTGATGCAGGTCTTTAAATTATGTATCTAGCTTTTTTAATACAATTTAAACATTAGCAAATACTTTTTAGCTAATTTGCAATCTATATCATTTCTTACTTTATTTATTAGTCAGTTGATGACAAAGTTTAAATGTTCATCTGAAATATTTGTAGATTAAAAAATCTGATTTAATGCAGGTCCCCAAACTATGCATCTAAGTTTATTAATAAAATTTGAACATTAGCAAATACTTTTTATCTAAATTGCAATCTTAAACATTCCTTACTTTATTTAGTTAGTTGATAAGAGGGTTCAAATATTTAACAAATACATTTTTAGCCTAAAAACTCCGATTTGATGCAGGTCCCCAAATTATGCATCTAGCTTTTTTAATACAATTTAAACATTAGCAAATACTTTTTAGCTAATTTGCAATCTATAACATTTCTTACTTTATTTGTTAGTTAGTTGATAAGAGGGGTCAAATATTTAACAAATATATTTTTAGCCTAAAAACTCCGATTTGATGCAGGTCTTCAAATTATGTATCTAGCTTTTTTAATACAATTTAAACATTAGCAAATACTTTTTAGCTAATTTGCAATCGATAACATTTCTTACTTTATTTCTTAGTTAGTTGATAAGAGGGGTCAAATATTTAACAAATATATTTTTAGCCTAAAAACTCCGATTTTATGCAGGTCCCCAAATTATGTATCCAGCTTTTTTAATACAATTTAAACATTAGCAAATACTTTTTAGCTAATTTGCAATCTATATCATTTCTTACTTTATTTATTAGTCAGTTAAGGACAAAGTTTAAATGTTCATCTAAGATATTTGTAGATTGAAAAATCTGATTTGATGCAGGTCCCCAAACTATGCATTTAAGTTTATTAAAAGAATTTGAACATTAGCAAATACTTTTTATCTAAATTGCAATCTTTAACATTTCTTACTTTATTTAGTTAGTTGATAAGAGGGTTCAAATATTTAACAAATATATTTTTAGCCTAAAAACTCCGATTTGATGCAGGTCTTCAAAATATGTATCTAGCTTTTTTAATACAATTTAATCATTAGCAAATACTTTTTAGCTAATTTGCAATCTATATTATTTCTTACTTTATTTATTAGTCAGTTGATAACAAAGTTTAAATGTTCATCTGAAATATTTGTAGATTAAAAAATCTGATTTAATGCAGGTCCCCAAACTATGCATCTAAGTTTATTAATAAAATTTGAACATTAGCAAATACTTTTTATCTAAATTGCAATCTTTAACATTCCTTACTTTATTTAGTTAGTTGATAAGAGGGTTCAAATATTTAACAAATACATTTTTAGCCTAAAAACTCCGATTTGATGCAGGTCTCCAAATTATGCATCTAGATTTTTTAATACAATTTAAACATTAGCAAATACTTTTTAGCTAATTTGCAATCGATAACATTTCTTTCTTTATTTGTTAGTTAGTTGATAAGAGGGTTCAAATATTTAACAAATATATTTTTAGCCTAAAAACTCCGATTTGATGCAGGTCCCCAAATTATGCATCTAGCTTTTTTAATTCAATTTAAACATTAGCAAATACTTTTTAGCTAATTTGCAATCTATAACATTTCTTACTTTATTTGTTAGTTAGTTGATAAGAGGGGTCAAATATTTAACAAATATATTTTTAGCCTAAAAACTCCGATTTGATGCAGGTCCCCAAATTATGTATCCAGCTTTTTTAATACAATTTAAACATTAGCAAATACTTTTTAGCTAATTTGCAATCTATATCATTTCTTACTTTATTTATTAGTTAGTTTATAAAAGAGTTTTAAAATTTAGCAAATATATTTTTAGCTTAAAACTTCGATTTGAGGCAGGTCCCCAAACTATGCATCTAGCTTTTTTAATACAATTTAAACATTAGCAAATACTTTTTAGCTAATTTGCAATCTATAACATTTCTTACTTTATTTTTAGTTAGTTGATAAGAGGGGTCAAGTATTTAACAAATATATTTTTAGCCTAAAAACTCCGATTTGATGCAGGTCCCCAAATTATGTATCCAGCTTTTTTAATACAATTTAAACATTAGCAAATTACTTTTTAGCTAATTTGCAATCTATATCATTTCTTACTTTATTTATTAGTCAGTTGAGGACAAAGTTTAAATGTTCATCTAAGATATTTGTAGATTAAAAAATCTGATTTGATGCAGGTCCCCAAACTATGCATCTAAGTTTATTAATAAAATTTGAACATTAGCAAATACTTTTTATCTAAATTGCAATCTTTAACATTCCTTACTTTATTTAGTTAGTTGATAAGAGGGTTCAAATATTTAACAAATACATTTTTAGCCTAAAAACTCCGATTTGATGCAGGTCTCCAAATTATGCATCTAGATTTTTTAATACAATTTAAACATTAGCAAATACTTTTTAGCTAATTTGCAATCGATAACATTTCTTTCTTTATTTGTTAGTTAGTTGATAAGAGGGTTCAAATATTTAACAAATATATTTTTAGCCTAAAAACTCCGATTTGATGCAGGTCCCCAAATTATGCATCTAGCTTTTTTAATTCAATTTAAACATTAGCAAATACTTTCTAGCTAATTTGCAATCTATAACATTTCTTACTTTATTTGTTAGTTAGTTGATAAGAGGGGTCAAATATTTAACAAATATATTTTTAGCCTAAGAACTCCGATTTGATGCAGGTCCCCAAATTATGCATCTAGCTTTTTTAATACAATTTAAACATTAGCAAATACTTTTTAGCTTATTTGCAATCGATAACATTTCTTACTTTATTTGTTAGTTAGTTGATAAGAGGGTTTAAATATTTAACAAATATATTTTTAGCCTAAAAACTCCGATTTGATGCAGGTCCCCAAATTATGCATCTAGCTTTTTTAATACAATTTAAACATTAGCAAATACTTTTTAGCTAATTTGCAATCTATAACATTTCTTACTTTATTTGTTAGTTAGTTGATAAGAGGGGTCAAATATTTAACAAATATATTTTTAGCCTAAAAACTCCGATTTGATGCAGGTCCCCAAATTATGTATCCAGCTTTTTTAATACAATTTAAACATTAGCAAATACTTTTTAGCTAATTTGCAATCTATATCATTTCTTACTTTATTTATTAGTTAGTTTATAAAAGAGTTTTAAAATTTAGCAAATATATTTTTAGCTTAAAACTTCGATTTGAGGCAGGTCCCCAAACTATGCATCTAGCTTTTTTAATACAATTTAAACATTAGCAAATACTTTTTAGCTAATTTGCAATCTATAACATTTCTTACTTTATTTTTAGTTAGTTGATAAGAGGGGTCAAGTATTTAACAAATATATTTTTAGCCTAAAAACTCCGATTTGATGCAGGTCCCCAAATTATGTATCCAGCTTTTTTAATACAATTTAAACATTAGCAAATTACTTTTTAGCTAATTTGCAATCTATATCATTTCTTACTTTATTTATTAGTCAGTTGAGGACAAAGTTTAAATGTTCATCTAAGATATTTGTAGATTAAAAAATCTGATTTGATGCAGGTCCCCAAACTATGCATCTAAGTTTATTAATAAAATTTGAACATTAGCAAATACTTTTTATCTAAATTGCAATTTTTAACATTTCTTACTTTATTTAGTTAGTTGATAAAAGGGTTCAAATATTTAACAAATATATTTTTAGCCTAAAAACTCCGATTTGATGCAGGTCTTCAAATTATGTATCTAGCTTTTTTAATACAATTTAAACATTAGCAAATACTTTTTAGCTTATTTGCAATCTATATCATTTCTTACTTTATTTATTAGTCAGTTGATGACAAAGTTTAAATGTTCATCTGAAATATTTGTAGATTAAAAAATCTGATTTAATGCAGGTCCCCAAACTATGCATCTAAGTTTATTAATAAAATTTGAACATTAGCAAATACTTTTTATCTAAATTGCAATCTTAAACATTCCTTACTTTATTTAGTTAGTTGATAAGAGGGTTCAAATATTTAACAAATACATTTTTAGCCTAAAAACTCCGATTTGATGCAGGTCCCCAAATTATGCATCTAGCTTTTTTAATACAATTTAAACATTAGCAAACACTTTTTAGCTAATTTGCAATCTATTACATTTCTTACTTTATTTGTTAGTTAGTTGATAAGAGGGGTCAAATATTTAACAAATATATTTTTAGCCTAAAAACTCAGATTTGATGCAGGTCTTCAAATTATGCATCTAGCTTTTTTAATACAATTTAAACATTAGCAAATACTTTTTAGCTAATTTGCAATCTATTACATTTCTTACTTTATTTGTTAGTTAGTTGATAAGAGGGGTCAAATATTTAACAAATATATTTTTAGCCTAAAAACTCCGATTTGATGCAGGTCCCCAAATTATGTATCCAGCTTTTTTAATACAATTTAAACATTAGCAAATACTTTTTAGCTAATTTGCAATCTATATCATTTCTTACTTTATTTATTAGTCAGTTGAGGACAAAGTTTAAATGTTCATCTAAGATATTTGTAGATTGAAAAATCTGATTTGATGCAGGTCCCCAAACTATGCATTTAAGTTTATTAAAAAAATTTGAACATTAGCAAATACTTTTTATCTAAATTGAAATCTTTAACATTTCTTACTTTATTTAGTTAGTTGATAAGAGGGTTAAAATATTTAACAAATACATTTTTAGCCTAAAATCTCCGATTTGATGCAGGTCCCCAAATTATGCATCTAGCTTTTTTAATACAATTTAAAAATTAGCAAATACTTTTTAGCTAATTTGCAATCTATAACATTTCTTACTTTATTTATTAGTTATTTTATAAAAGAGTTTTAAAATTTAGCAAATATATTTTTAGCTTAAAACTCCGATTTGAGGCAGGTCCCCAAACTATGCTTCTAGCTTTTTTAATACAATTTAAACATTAACAAATACTTTTTAGCTAATTTGCAATCTATAACATTTCTTACTTTATTTATTGGTTAGTTTATAAAAGAGTTTAAAAATTTAGCAAATATATTTTTAGCTTAAAACTCCGATTTGATGCAGGTCCCCAAATTTTGCATCTAGCTTTTTTAATACAATTTAAACATTAGCAAATACTTTTTAGCTAATTTGCAATCTATAACATTTCTTACTTTATTTGTTAGTTAGTTGATAAGAGGGGTCAAATATTTAACAAATATATTTTTAGCCTAAAAACTCCGATTTGATGCAGGTCTTCAAATTATGTATCTAGCTTTTTTAATACAATTTAAACATTAGCAAATACTTTTTAGCTAATTTGCAATCGATAACATTTCTTACTTTATTTGTTAGTTAGTTGATAAGAGGGGTCAAATATTTAACAAATATATTTTTAGCCTAAAAACTCCGATTTTATGCAGGTCCCCAAATTATGTATCCAGCTTTTTTAATACAATTTAAACATTAGCAAATACTTTTTAGCTAATTTGCAATCTATATCATTTCTTACTTTATTTATTAGTCAGTTAAGGACAAAGTTTAAATGTTCATCTAAGATATTTGTAGATTGAAAAATCTGATTTGATGCAGGTCCCCAAACTATGCATTTAAGTTTATTAAAAGAATTTGAACATTAGCAAATACTTTTTATCTAAATTGCAATCTTTAACATTTCTTACTTTATTTAGTTAGTTGATAAGAGGGTTCAAATATTTAACAAATATATTTTTTAGCCTAAAAACTCCGATTTGATGCAGGTCTTCAAATTATGTATCTAGCTTTTTTAATACAATTTAATCATTAGCAAATACTTTTTAGCTAATTTGCAATCTATATCATTTCTTACTTTATTTATTAGTCAGTTGATAACAAAGTTTAAATGTTCATCTGAAATATTTGTAGATTAAAAAATCTGATTTAATGCAGGTCCCCAAACTATGCATCTAAGTTTATTAATAAAATTTGAACATTAGCAAATACTTTTTATCTAAATTGCAATCTTTAACATTCCTTACTTTATTTAGTTAGTTGATAAGAGGGTTCAAATATTTAACAAATACATTTTTAGCCTAAAAACTCCGATTTGATGCAGGTCCCCAAATTATGCATCTAGATTTTTTAATACAATTTAAACATTAGCAAATATTTTTTAGCTAATTTGCAATCGATAACATTTCTTACTTTATTTGTTAGTTAGTTGATAAGAGGGTTCAAATATTTAACAAATATATTTTTAGCCTAAAAACTCCGATTTGATGCAGGTCTTCAAATTATGTATCTAGCTTTTTTAATACAATTTAAACATTAGCAAATACTTTTTAGCTAATTTGCAATTGATAACATTTCTTACTTTATTTGTTAGTTAGTTGATAAGAGGGTTCAAATATTTAACAAATATATTTTTAGCCTAAAAACTCCGATTTGATGCAGGTCCCCAAATTATGTATCCAGCTTTTTTAATACAATTTAAACATTAGCAAATACTTTTTAGCTAATTTGTAATCTATATCATTTCTTACTTTATTTATTAGTCAGTTGAGGACAAAGTCTAAATGTTCATCTAAGATATTTGTAGATTAAAAAATCTGATTTGATGCAGGTCCCCAAACTATGCATCTAAGTTTATTAATAATATTTGAACATTAGCAAATACTTTTTATCTGAATTGCAATCTTTAACATTTCTTACTTTATTTAGTTAGTTGATAAAAGGGTTCAAATATTTAACAAATATATTTTTAGCCTAAAAACTCCGATTTGATGCAGGTCTTCAAATTATGTATCTAGCTTTTTTAATACAATTTAAACATTAGCAAATACTTTTAAGCTAATTTGCAATCTATATCACTTCTTACTTTATTTATTAGTCAGTTGAGGACAAAGTTTAAATGTTCATCTAAGATATTTGTAGATTGAAAAATCTGATTTGATGCAGGTCCCCAAACTATGCATCTAAGTTTATTAATAAAATTTGAACATTAGCAAATACTTTTTAGCTAAATTGCAATCTTTATCATTTCTTACTTTATTTAGTTAGTTGATAAGAGGGTTCAAATATTTAACAAATATATTTTTAGCCTAAAAACTCCGATTTGATGTAGGTCCCCAAATTATGCCTCTAGCTTTTTTAATACAATTTAAACATTAGCAAATACTTTTTAGCTAATTTGCAATCTATAACATTTCTTACTTTGTTTGTTAGTCAGTTAATGACAAAGTTTAAATGTTCATCTAAAATAATTGTACCTTAAAAACTCTAACTTGATGCAGGTACCCAAACTATGCATCTAAGTTTATTAATAAAATTTGAACAGTAGCAAATACTTTTTATCTAAATTGCAATCTTTAACATTTCTTACTTTATTTAGTTAGTTGATAAGAGGGTTTAAATATTTAACAAATATATTTTTAGCCTAAAAACACCGATTTGATGCAGGTCCCCAAATTATGCATCTACCTTTTTAATACAATTTAAACATTAGCAAATACTTTTTAGCTAATTTGCAATCTATAACATTTCTTACTTTATTTATTAGTTAGTTTATAAAAAAGTTTTAAAATTTAGCAAATATATTTTTAGCTTAAAACTCCGATTTGATGCAGGTCCCCAAATTATGCATCTAGCTTTTTTAATACAATTTAAACATTAGCAAATACTTTTTAGCTAATTTGCAATCTATAACATTTCTTACTTTATTTATTAGTTAGTTTATAAAAGAGTTTAAAAATTTAGCAAATATATTTTTAGCTTAAAACTCCGATTTGATGCAGGTCCCTAAATTATGCATCTAGCTTTTTTAATACAATTTAAACATTAGCAAATACTTTTTAGCTAATTTGCAATCTATAACATTTCTTACTTTATTTATTAGTGAGTTTATAAAAGAGTTTAAAAATTTAGCAAATATATTTTTAGCTTAAAACGCCGATTTGAGGCAGGTCACCAAACTATGCTTCTAGCTTTTTTAATACAATTTAAACATTAGCAAAAACTTTTTAGCTAATTTGCAATTTATATCATTTTTTACTTCATTTATTAGTCAGTTAATGACAAAGTTTAAATGTTCATCTGAAATATTTGTAGATTAAAAAATCTGATTTAATGCAGGTCCCCAAACTATGCATCTAAGTTTATTAATAAAATTTGAACATTAGCAAATACTTTTTATCTTAATTTAAAATCTTTAACATTTCTTACTTTATTTAGTTAGTTGATAAGAGGGTTAAAATATTTAACAAATACATTTTTAGCCTAAAAACTCTGATTTGATGCAGGTCCCTAAATTATGCATCTAGGTTTTTTAATACAATTTAAACATTAGCAAATACTTTTTAGCTAATTTGCAATCTATATCATTTCTTACTTTATTTATTAGTTAGTTTATAAAAGAGTTTTAAAATTTAGCAAATATATTTTTAGCTTAAAACTCCGATTTGAGGCTGGTCCCCAAACTATGCATCTAGCTTTTTTAATACAATTTAAACATTAGCAAATACTTTTTAGCTAATTTGCAATCTATAACATTTCTTACTTTAGTTGTTAGTTAGTTGATAAGAGGGGTCAAATATTTAACAAATATATTTTTAGCCTAAAAACTCCGATTTGATGCAGGTCCCCAAATTATGCATCTAGCTTTTTTAATACAATTTAAACATTAGCAAATACTTTTTAGCTAATTTGCAATCTATAACATTTCTTACTTTATTTATTAGTGAGTTTATAAAAGAGTTTAAAAATTTAGCAAATATATTTTTAGCTTAAAACGCCGATTTGAGGCAGGTCACCAAACTATGCTTCTAGCTTTTTTAATACAATTTAAACATTAGCAAAAACTTTTTAGCTAATTTGCAATTTATATCATTTTTTACTTCATTTATTAGTCAGTTAATGACAAAGTTTAAATGTTCATCTGAAATATTTGTAGATTAAAAAATCTGATTTAATGCAGGTCCCCAAACTATGCATCTAAGTTTATTAATAAAATTTGAACATTAGCAAATACTTTTTATCTTAATTTTAAATCTTTAACATTTCTTACTTTATTTAGTTAGTTGATAAGAGGGTTAAAATATTTAACAAATACATTTTTAGCCTAAAAACTCTGATTTGATGCAGGTCCCTAAATTATGCATCTAGCTTTTTTAATACAATTTAAACATTAGCAAATACTTTTTAGCTAATTTGCAATCTATATCATTTCTTACTTTATTTATTAGTTAGTTTATAAAAGAGTTTTAAAATTTAGCAAATATATTTTTAGCTTAAAACTCCGATTTGAGGCTGGTCCCCAAACTATGCATCTAGCTTTTTTAATACAATTTAAACATTAGCAAATACTTTTTAGCTAATTTGCAATCTATAACATTTCTTACTTTATTTGTTAGTTAGTTGATAAGAGGGGTCAAATATTTAACAAATATATTTTTAGCCTAAAAACTCCGATTTGATGCAGGTCCCCAAATTATGTATCCAGCTTTTTTAATACAATTTAAACATTAGCAAATACTTTTTAGCTAATTTGCAATCTATAACATTTCTTACTTTATTTATTAGTTAGTTTATAAAAGAGTTTTAAAATTTATCCAATATATTTTAAGCTTAAAACTCCGATTTGAGGCAGGTCCCCAAACTATGCATCTAGCTTTTTTAATACAATTTAAACATAAGCAAATACTTTTTAGCTAATTTGCAATCTATATTATTTCTTACTTTATTTATTAGTCAGTTGATGACAAAGTTTAAATGTTCATCTAAGATATTTGTAGATTACAAAATCTGATTTGATGCAGGTCCCCAAACTATGAATCTAAGTTTATTAATAAAATTTGAACATTAGCAAATACTTTTTAGCTAAATTGCAATCTATAACATTTCTTACTTTATTTAGTTAGTTGATAAGAGGGTTCAAATATTTAACAAATATATTTTTAGCTTAAAATCTCCGATTTGATGCAGGTCTCCAAATTATGCATCCAGCTTTTCTAATACAATTTAAACATTAGCAAATACATTTTAGCTAATTTGCAATCTATATCATTTCTTACTTTATTTTTTAGTCAGTTAATGTCAAAGTTTAAATGTTCATCTAAAATATTTGTACCTTAAAAACTCTAATTTGATGCAGGTACCCAAACTATGCATCTAAGTTTATTAATACAATTTTAACATTAGCAAATACTTTTTAACTAAATTGCAATCTTTAACATTTCTTACTTTATTTAGTTAGTTGATAAGAGGGTTCAAATATTTAACAAATATATTTATAGCCTAAAAACTCCGATTTGATGCAGGTCCCCAAATTAGGTATCCAGCTTTTTTAATACAATTTAAACAATAGGAAATACTTTTTAGCTAATTTGCAATCTATATTATTTCTTACTTTATTTATTAGTCAGTTGATGACAAAGTTTAAATGTTCATCTAAGATTTTTGTAGATTAAAAAATCTGATTTGATGCAGGTCCCCAAACTATGCATCTAAGTTTATTAATACAATTTTAACATTAGCAAATACTTTTTAACTAAATTGCAATCTTTAACATTTCTTACTTTATTTAGTTAGTTGATAAAAGGGTTCAAATATTTAACAAATATATTTTTGGCCTAAAAACTCCGATTTGATGCAGGTCTTCAAATTATGTATCTAGCTTTTTTAATACAATTTAAACATTAGCAAATACTTTTTAGCTAATTTGCAATCTATATCATTTCTTACTTTATTTATTAGTCAGTTGAGGACAAAGTTTAAATGTTCATCTAAAATATTTGTACCTTAAAAACTCTAATTTGATGCAGGTACCCAAATTATGCATCTAAGTTTATTAATACAATTTTAACTTTAGCAAATACTTTTTATCTAAATTGCAATCTTTAACATTTCTTACTTTATTTGTTAGTTAGTTGATAAGAGGGTTTAAATATTTAAAAAATATATTTTTAGCTTAAAACTCCGATTTGAGGCAGGTCCCCAAAGTATGCATCTAGCTTTTTTAATACAATGTAAACATTAGCAAATACTTTTTAGCTAATTTGCAATCTATAACATTTCTTACTTTATTTATTAGTTAGTTTATAAAAGAGTTTTAAAATTTAGCAAATATATTTAAACTTAAAACTCCGATTTGAGGCAGGTCCCCAAACTATGCATCTAGCTTTTTTAATACAATTTAAACATTAGCAAATACTTTTTAGCTAATTTGCAATCTATATTATTTCTTACTTTATTTATTAGTCAGTTGAAGACAAAGTTTAAATGTTCATCTAAGATTTTTGTAGATTAAAAAATCTGATTTGATGCAGGTCCCCAAACTATGCATCTAAGTTTATTAATAAAATTTTAACATTAGCAAATACTTTTTAACTAATTTGCAATCTATAACATTCCTTACTTTATTTGTTAGTTAGTTGATAAGAGGGTTTAAATATTTAAAAAATATATTTTTAGCTTAAAACTCCGATTTGAGGCAGGTCCCCAAAGTATGCATCTAGCTTTTTTAATACAATTTAAACATTAGCAAATACTTTTTAGCTAATTTGCAATCTATAACATTTCTTACTTTATTTAGTTAGTTGATAAGAGGGTTCAAATATTTAACAAATATATTTTTAGCTTAAAAACTCCGATTTGAGGCAGGTCCCCAAATTATGCATCCAGCTTTTTTAATACAATTTAAACATTAGCAAATACTTTTTAGCTAATTTGCAATCTATATCATTTCTTACTTTATTTATTAGTCAGTTAATGACAAAGTTTAAATGTTCATCTAAAATATTTGTACTTTAAAAACTCTAATTTGATGCAGGTACCAAACTATGCATCTAAGTTTATTAATACAGTTTTAACATTAGCAAATACTTTTTATCTAAATTGCAATCTTTAACATTTCTTACTTTATTTAGTTAGTTGATAAGAGGGTTCAAATATTTAACAAATATATTTTTAGCCTAAAAACTCCGATTTGATGCAGGTCCCCAAATTATGCCTCTAGCTTTTTTAATACAATTTAAACATTAGCAAATACTTTTTAGCTAATTTGCAATCTATATCATTTCTTACTTTATTTATTAGTCAGTTATTTTATTAGTCAGTTGATGACAAAGTTTAAATGTTCATCTAAGATATTTGTAGATTACAAAATCTGATTTGATGCAGGTCCCCAAAGTATGAATCTAAGTTTATTAATAAAATTTGAACATTAGCAAATACTTTTTAGCTAAATTGCAATCTATAACATTTCTTACTTTATTTAGTTAGTTGATAAGAGGGTTTAAATATTTAACAAATATATTTTTAGCTTAAAATCTCCGATTTGATGCAGGTCCCCAAATTATGCATCTAGCTTTTTTAATACAATTTAAACATTAGCAAATACTTTTTAGCTAATTTGCAATCTATAACATTTCTTACTTTATTTATTAGTCAGTTAATGACAAAGTTTAAATGTTCATCTAAAATATTTGTACCTTAAAAACTCTAATTTGATGCAGGTACCCAAATTATGCATCTAAGTTTATTAATACAATTTTAACTTTAGCAAATACTTTTTATCTAAATTGCAATCTTTAACATTTCTTACTTTATTTAGTTAGTTGATAAGAGGGTTTAAATATTTAACAAATATATTTTTAGCCTAAAAACTCCGATTTGATGCAGGTCCCCAAATTATGCCTCTAGCTTTTTTAATACAATTTAAACATTAGCAAATACTTTTTAGCTAATTTGCAATCTATATCATTTCTTACTTCATTTATTAGTCAGTTAATGACAAAGTTTAAATGTTCATCTAAAATATTTGTACCTTAAAAACTCTAATTTGAAGCAGGTACCCAAACTATGCATCTAAGTTTATTAATAAAATATAAACATTAGCAAATACTTTTTAACTAATTTGCAATCTATAACATTTCTTACTTTATTTGTTAGTTAGTTGATAAGAGGGTTTAAATATTTAAAAAATATATTTTTAGCTTAAAACTCCGATTTGAGGCAGGTCCCCAAAGTATGCATCTAGCTTTTTTAATACAATGTAAACATTAGCAAATACTTTTTAGCTAATTTGCAGTCTATAACATTTCTTACTTTATTTATTAGTTAGTTTATAAAAGAGTTTTAAAATTTAGCAAATATATTTTAAGCTTAAAACTCCGATTTGAGGCAGGTCCCCAAACTATGCATCTAGCTTTTTTAATACAATTTAAACATTAGCAAATACTTTTTAGCTAATTTGCAATCTATATTATTTCTTACTTTATTTATTAGTCAGTTGAAGACAAAGTTTAAATGTTCATTTAAGATTTTTGTAGATTAAAAAATCTGATTTGATGCAGGTCCCCAAACTATGCATGTAAGTTTATTAATAAAATTTTAACATTAGCAAATACTTTTTAACTAATTTGCAATCTATAACATTCCTTACTTTATTTGTTAGTTAGTTGATAAGAGGGTTTAAATATTTAAAAAATATATTTTTAGCTTAAAACTCCGATTTGAGGCAGGTCCCCAAAGTATGCATCTAGCTTTTTTAATACAATTTAAACATTAGCAAATACTTTTTAGCTAATTTGCAATCTATAACATTTCTTACTTTATTTAGTTAGTTGATAAGAGGGTTCAAATATTTAACAAATATATTTTTAGCTTAAAAACTCCGATTTGAGGCAGGTCCCCAAATTATGCATCCAGCTTTTTTAATACAATTTAAACATTAGCAAATACTTTTTAGCTAATTTGCAATCTATATCATTTCTTACTTTATTTATTAGTCAGTTAATGACAAAGTTTAAATGTTCATCTAAAATATTTGTACTTTAAAAACTCTAATTTGATGCAGGTACCAAACTATGCATCTAAGTTTATTAATACAGTTTTAACATTAGCAAATACTTTTTATCTAAATTGCAATCTTTAACATTTCTTACTTTATTTAGTTAGTTGATAAGAGGGTTCAAATATTTAACAAATATATTTTTAGCCTAAAAACTCCGATTTGATGCAGGTCCCCAAATTATGCATCTAGCTTTTTTAATACAATTTAAACATTAGCAAATACTTTTTAGCTAATTTGCAATCTATAACATTTCTTACTTTATTTGTTAGTTAGTTGATAAGAGGGTTCAAATATTTAACAAATATATTTTTAGCTTAAAAACTCCGATTTGAGGCAGGTCCCTAAATTATGCATCCAGCTTTTCTAATACAATTTAAACATTAGCAAATACTTTTTAGCTAAATTGCAATCTTTCACATTTCTTACTTTATTTAGTTAGTTGATAAAAGGGTTCAAATATTTAACAAATATATTTTTAGCCTAAAAACTCCGATTTGATGCAAGTCCCCAAATTATGCCTCTAGCTTTTTTAATACAATTTAATCATTAGCAAATACTTTTTAGCTAATTTGCAATCTATAACATTTCTTACTTTAATTATTAGTTAGTTTATAAAAGAGTTTAAAAATTTAGCAAATATATTTTTAGCTTAAAACTCCGATTTAAGGCAGGTCCCCAAACTATGCATCTAGCTTTCTTAATACAACTTAAACATTAGCAAATACTTTTTAGCTAATTTGCAATCTATAACATTTCTTACTTTATTTGTTAGTTAGTTGATAAGAGGGTTCAAATATTTAACAAATATATTTTTAGCCTGAAAACTCCGATTTGATGCAGGTACCCAAACTATGCATCTAAGTTTATTAATACAATTTTAACATTAGCAAATACTTTTTATCTAAATTGCAATCTTTAACATTTCTTACTTTATTTAGTTAGTTGATAAGAGGGTTCAAATATTTAACAAATATATTTTTAGCCTAAAAACTCCGATTTAAGGCAGGTCCCCAAATTATGCCTCTAGCTTTTTTAATACAATTTAAACATTAGCATATACTTTTTAGCTAATTTGCAATCTATAACATTTCTTACTTTAATTATTAGTTAGTTTATAAAAGAGTTTTAAAATTTAGCAAATATATTTTAAGTTTAAAACTCCGATTTGAGGCAGGTCCCCAAACTATGCATCTAGCTTTTTTAATACAATTTAAACATTAGCAGATACTTTTTAGCTAATTTGCAATCTATAACATTTCTTACTTTATTTGTTAGTTAGTTGATAAGAGGGTTTAAATATTTAAAAAATATATTTTTAGCTTAAAACTCCGAATTAAGGCAGGTCCCCAAACTATGCATCTAGCTTTTTTAATATAATTAAAAACATTAGCAAATACTTTTTAGCTAATTTGCAATCTATATTATTTCTTACTTTATTTATTAGTCAGTTGATGACAAAGTTTAAATGTTCATCTAAGATATTTGTAGATTACAAAATCTGATTTGATGCAGGTCCCCAAACTATGAATCTATGTTTATTAATAAAATTTGAACATTAGCAAATACTTTTTAGCTAAATTGCAATCTATAACATTTCTTACTTTATTTAGTTAGTTGATAAGAGGGTTCAAATATTTAACAAATATATTTTTAGCTTAAAATCTCCGATTTGATGCAGGTCCCCAAATTATGCATCCAGCTTTTCTAATACAATTTAAACATTAGCAAATACTTTTTAGCAAATTTGCAATCTATATCATTTCTTACTTTATTTATTAGTCAGTTAATGACAAAGTTTAAATGTTCATCTAAAATATTTGTACCTTAAAAACTCTAATTTGATGCAGGTACCCAAACTATGCATCTAAGTTTATTAATAAAATTTAAACATTAGCAAATACTTTTTAACTAATTTGCAATCTATAACATTTCTTACTTTATTTGTTAGTTAGTTGATAAGAGGGTTTAAATATTTAAAAAATATATTTTTAGCTTAAAACTCCGATTTGAGGCAGGTCCCCAAAGTATGCATCTAGCTTTTTTAATACAATGTTAACATTAGCAAATACTTATTAGCTAATTTGCAATCTATAACATTTCTTACTTTATTTAGTTAGTTGATAAGAGGGTTCAAATATTTAACAAATATATTTTTAGCTTAAAAACTCCGATTTGAGGCAGGTCTCCAAATTATGCATCCAGCTTTTTTAATACAATTTAAACATTAGCAAATACTTTTTAGCTAATTTGCAATCTATATCATTTCTTACTTTATTTATAAGTCAGTTAATGACAAAGTTTAAATGTTCATCTAAAATATTTGTACTTTAAAAACTCTAATTTGATGCAGGTACCAAACTATGCATCTAAGTTTATTAATACAGTTTTAACATTAGCAAATACTTTTTATCTAAATTGCTATCTTTAACATTTCTTACTTTATTTAGTTAGTTGATAAGAGGGTTTAAATATTTAACAAATATATTTTTAGCCTAAAAACTCTGATTTGATGCAGGTCCCCAAATTATGCATCTAGCTTTTTTAATACAATTTAAACATTAGCAAATACTTTTTAGCTAATTTGCAATCTATAACATTTCTTACTTTATTTATTAGTTAGTTTATAAAAGAGTTTTAAAATTTAGCAAATATATTTTAAGCTTAAAACTCCGATTTAATGCAGGTCCCCAAACTATGCATCTAGCTTTTTTAATACAATTTAAACATTAGCAAATACTTTTTAGCTAATTTGCAATCTATAACATTTCTTACTTTATTTATTAGTCAGTTGATGACAAAGTTTAAATGTTCATCTAAGATTTTTGTAGATTAAAAAATCTGATTTGATGCAGGTCCCCAAACTATGCATCTAAGTTTATTAATAAAATTTGAACATTAGCAAATACTTTTTAGCTATATTGCAATCTTTAACATTTCTTACTTTATTTAGTTAGTTGATAAAAGGGTTCAAATATTTAACAAATATATTTTTAGCCTAAAAACTCCGATTTGAGGCAGGTCCTCAAACTATGCATCTAGCTTTTTTAATACAACTTAAACATTAGCAAATACTTTTTAGCTAATTTGCAATTTATAACATTTCTTACTTTATTTAGTTAGTTGATAAGAGGGTTCAAATATTTAACAAATATATTTTTAGCCTATAAACTCTGATTTGAGGCAGGTCCTCAAACTATGCATCTAGCTTTTTTAATACAATTTAAACATTAGCAAATACTTTTTAGCTAATTTGCAATCTATATCATTTCTTACTTTATTTATTAGTCAGTTAATGACAAAGTTTAAATGTTCATCTAAAATATTTGTACCTTAAAAACTCTAATTTGATGCAGGTACCCAAACTATGCATCTAAGTTTATTAATACAATTTTAACATTAGCAAATACTTTTTATCTAAATTGCAATCTTTAACATTTCTTACTTTATTTAGTTAGTTGATAAGTAAGTTCAAATATTTAACAAATATATTTTTAGCCTAAAAACTCCGATTTGATGCAGGTCCCCAAATTATGCATCTAGCTTTTTTAATACAATTTAAACATTAGCAAATACTTTTTAGCTAATTTGCAATCTATAACATTTCTTACTTTATTTATTAGTTAGTTTATAAAAGAGTTTAAAAATTTAGCAAATATATTTTAAGCTTAAAACTCCGATTTAATGCAGGTCCCCAAACTATGCATCTAGCTTTTTTAATACAATTTAAACATTAGCAAATAGTTTTTAGCTAATTTGCAATCTATATCATTTCTTACTTTATTTATTAGTCAGTTAATGACAAAGTTTAAATGTTCATCTAAAATATTTGTACCTTAAAAACTCTAATTTGATTCAGGTACCCAAACTATGAATCTAAGTTTATTAATACCATTTTAACATTAGCAAATACTTTTTATCTAAATTGCAATCTTTAACATTTCTTACTTTATTTAGTTAGTTGATAAGTATGTTCAAATATTTAACAAATATATTTTTAGCCTAAAAACTCTGATTTGATGCAGGTACCCAAATTATGCATCTAGCTTTTTTAATACAATTTAAACATTAGCAAATACTTTTTAGCTAATTTGCAATCTATAACATTTCTTACTTTATTTATTAGTTAGTTTATAAAAGAGTTTTAAAATTTAGCAAATATATTTTAAGCTTAAAACTCCGATTTAATGCAGGTCCCCAAACTATGCATCTAGCTTTTTTAATACAATTTAAACATTAGCAAATACTTTTTAGCTAATTTGCAATGTATAACATTTCTTACTTTATTTGTTAGTTAGTTGATAAGAGGGTTCAAATATTTAACAAATATATTTTTAGCCTGAAAACTCCGATTTGATGCAGGTACCCAAAATATGCATCTAAGTTTATTGATACAATTTTAACATTAGCAAATACTTTTTATCTAAATTGCAATCTATAACATTTCTTACTTTATTTAGTTAGTTGATAAGAGGGTTCAAATATTTAACAAATATATTTTTAGCTTAAAATCTCCGATTTGATGCAGGTCCCAAATTATGCATCCAGCTTTTCTAATACAATTTAAACATTAGCAAATACTTTTTAGCTAATTTGCAATCTATATCATTTCTTACTTTATTTATTAGTCAGTTAATGACAAAGTTTAAATGTTCATCTAAAATATTTGTACCTTAAAAACTCTATATTGATGCAGGTACCCAAACTATGCATCTAAGTTTATTAATACAATTTTAACATTAGCAAATACTTTTTAACTGAATTGCAATCTTCAACATTTCTTACTTTATTTAGTTAGTTGATAAGAGGGTTCAAATATTTAACAAATATATTTTTAGCCTAAAAACTCCGATTTGATGCAGGTCCCCAAATCAGGTATCCAGCTTTTTTAATACAATTTAAACATTAGCAAATACTTTTTAGCTAATTTGCAATCTATATTATTTCTTACTTTATTTATTAGTCAGTTGATGACAAAGTTTAAATGTTCATCTAAGATTTTTGTAGATTAAAAAATCTGATTTGATACAGGTCCCCAAACTATGCATCTAAGTTTATTAATAAAATTTGAACATTAGCAAATACTTTTTAGCTAAATTGCAATCTATAACATTTCTTACTTTATTTATTAGTTAGTTTATAAAAGAGTTTTAAAATTTAGCAAATATATTTTAAGCTTAAAACTCCGATTTGAGGCAGGTCCCCAAACTATGCATCCAGCTTTTTTAATACAATTTAAACATTAGCAAATACTTTTTAGCTAATTTGCAATCTATAACATTTCTTACTTTATTTATTAGTTAGTTTATAAAAGAGTTTTAAAATTTAACAAATATATTTTAAGTTTAAAACTCCGATTTGAGGCAGGTCCCTAAACTATGCATCTAGCTTTTTTAATACAATTTAAACATTACCAGATACTTTTTAGCTAATTTGCAATCTATAACATTTCTTACTTTATTTGTTAGTTAGTTGATAAGAGGGTTTAAATATTTAAAAAATATATTTTTAGCTTAAAACTCCGAATTGAGGCAGGTCCCCAAAGTATGCATCTAGCTTTTTTAATACAATTTAAACATTAGCAAATACTTTTTAGCTAATTTGCAATCTATAACATTTCTTACTTTATTTATTAGTTAGTTTATAAAAGAGTTTTAAAATTTATCCAATATATTTTAAGCTTAAAACTCCGATTTGAGGCAGGTCCCCAAACTATGCATCTAGCTTTTTTAATACAATTTAAACATTAGCAAATACTTTTTAGCTAATTTGCAATCTATATTATTTCTTACTTTATTTATTAGTCAGTTGATGACAAAGTTTAAATGTTCATCTAAGATATTTGTAGATTACAAAATCTGATTTGATGCAGGTCCCCAAACTATGAATCTAAGTTTATTAATAAAATTTGAACATTAGCAAATACTTTTTAGCTAAATTGCAATCTTTAACATTTCTTACTTTATTTAGTTAGTTGATAAGAGGGTTCAAATATTTAACAAATATATTTTTAGCTTAAAATCTCCGATTTGATGCAGGTCCCCAAATTATGCATCCAGCTTTTCTAATACAATTTAAACATTAGCAAATACTTTTTAGCTAATTTGCAATCTATATCATTTCTTACTTTATTTATTAGTCAGTTAATGACAAAGTTTAAATGTTCATCTAAAATATTTGTACCTTAAAAACTCTAATTTGATGCAGGTACCCAAACTATGCATCTAAGTTTATTAATACAATTTTAACATTAGCAAATACTTTTTAACTAAATTGCAATCTTTAACATTTCTTACTTTATTTAGTTAGTTGATAAGAGGGTTCAAATATTTAACAAATATATTTTTAGCCTAAAAACTCCGATTTGATGCAGGTCCCCAAATCAGGTATCCAGCTTTTTTAATACAATTTAAACATTAGCAAATACTTTTTAGCTAATTTGCAATCTATATTATTTCTTACTTTATTTATTAGTCAGTTGATGACAAAGTTTAAATGTTCATCTAAGATTTTTGTAGATTAAAAAATCTGATTTGATGCAGGTCCCCAAACTATGCATCTAAGTTTATTAATAAAATTTGAACATTAGCAAATACTTTTTAGCTAATTTGCAATCTATAACATTTCTTACTTTATTTATTAGTTAGTTTATAAAAGAGTTTTAAAATTTAGCAAATATATTTTAAGCTTAAAACTCCGATTTGAGGCAGGTCCCCAAATAGCTTTTTTAATACAATTTAAACATTAGCAAATACTTTTTAGCTAATTTGCAATCTATAACATTTCTTAGTTTATTTATTAGTTAGTTTATAAAAGAGTTTTAAAATTTAGCAAATATATTTTAAGTTTAAAACTCCGATTTGAGGCAGGTCCCCAAACTATGCATCTAGCTTTTTTAATACAGTTTTAAAAATTAGCAGATACTTTTTAGCTAATTTGCAATCTATAACATTTCTTACTTTATTTGTTAGTTAGTTGATAAGAGGGTTTAAATATTTAAAAAATATATTTTTAGCTTAAAACTCCGAATTGAGGCAGGTCCCCAAACTATGCATCTAGCTTTTTTAATATAATTAAAACATTAGCAAATACTTTTTAGCTAATTTGCAATCTATATTATTTCTTACTTTATTTATTAGTCAGTTGATGACAAAGTTTAAATGTTCATCTAAGATATTTGTAGATTACAAAATCTGATTTGATGCAGGTCCCCAAACTATGAATCTATGTTAATTAATAAAATTTGAACATTAGCAAATACTTTTTAGCTAAATTGCAATCTATAACATTTCTTACTTTATTTAGTTAGTTGATAAGAGGGTTCAAATATTTAACAAATATATTTTTAGCCTAAAAACTCCGATTTGATGCAGGTCCCCAAATTATGCATCCAGCTTTTCTAATACAATTTAAACATTAGCAAATACTTTTTAGCTAATTTGCAATCTATATCATTTCTTACTTTATTTATTAGTCAGTTAATGACAAAGTTTAAATGTTCATCTAAAATATTTGTACCTTAAAAACTCTAATTTGATGCAGGTACCCAAACTATGCATCTAAGTTTATTAATACAATTTTAACATTAGCAAATACTTTTTAACTAAATTGCAATCTTTAACATTTCTTACTTTATTTAGTTAGTTGATAAGAGGGTTCAAATATTTAACAAATATATTTTTAGCCTAAAAACTCCGATTTGATGCAGGTCCCCAAATCAGGTATCCAGCTTTTTTAATACAATTTAAACATTAGCAAATACTTTTTAGCTAATTTGCAATCTATATTATTTCTTACTTTATTTATTAGTCAGTTGATGACAAAGTTTAAATGTTCATCTAAGATTTTTGTAGATTAAAAAATCTGATTTGATGCAGGTCCCCAAACTATGCATCTAAGTTTATTAATAAAATTTGAACATTAGCAAATACTTTTTAGCTAATTTGCAATCTATAACATTTCTTACTTTATTTATTAGTTAGTTTATAAAAGAGTTTTAAAATTTAGCAAATATATTTTAAGCTTAAAACTCCGATTTGAGGCAGGTCCCCAAATAGCTTTTTTAATACAATTTAAACATTAGCAAATACTTTTTAGCTAATTTGCAATCTATAACATTTCTTACTTTATTTATTAGTTAGTTTATAAAAGAGTTTTAAAATTTAGCAAATATATTTTAAGTTTAAAACTCCGATTTGAGGCAGGTCCCCAAACTATGCATCTAGCTTTTTTAATACAATTTAAACATTAGCAGATACTTTTTAGCTAATTTGCAATCTATAACATTTCTTACTTTATTTGTTAGTTAGTT
This sequence comes from Leptopilina syphax, assembly GCA_032872505.1. NCBI lineage: Eukaryota > Metazoa > Arthropoda > Insecta > Hymenoptera > Figitidae > Leptopilina > Leptopilina syphax. Next base: position 67,374 of record JAVJHT010000020.1, read on the forward strand.
GATAAGAGGGTTTAAATATTTAAAAAATATATTTTTAGCTTAAAACTCCGAATTGAGGCAGGTCCCCAAACTATGCATCTAGCTTTTTTAATATAATTAAAACATTAGCAAATACTTTTTAGCTAATTTGCAATCTATATTATTTCTTACTTTATTTATTAGTCAGTTGATGACAAAGTTTAAATGTTCATCTAAGATATTTGTAGATTACAAAATCTGATTTGATGCAGGTCCCCAAACTATGAATCTATGTTTATTAATAAAATTTGAACATTAGCAAATACTTTTTAGCTAAATTGCAATCTATAACATTTCTTACTTTATTTAGTTAGTTGATAAGAGGGTTCAAATATTTAACAAATATATTTTTAGCTTAAAATCTCCGATTTGATGCAGGTCCCCAAATTATGCATCCAGCTTATCTAATACAATTTAAACATTAGCAAATACTTCTTAGCTAATTTGCAATCTATATCATTTCTTACTTTATTTATTAGTCAGTTAATGACAAAGTTTAAATGTTCATCTAAAATATTTGTACCTTAAAAACTCTAATTTGATGCAGGTACCCAAACTATGCATCTAAGTTTATTAATACAATTTTAACATTAGCAAATACTTTTTAACTAAATTGCAATCTTTAACATTTCTTACTTTATTTAGTTAGTTGATAAGAGGGTTCAAATATTTAACAAATATATTTTTAGCCTAAAAACTCCGATTTGATGCAGGTCCCCAAATCAGGTATCCAGCTTTTTTAATACAATTTAAACATTAGCAAATACTTTTTAGCTAATTTGCAATCTATATTATTTCTTACTTTATTTATTAGTCAGTGGATGACAAAGTTTAAATGTTCATCTAAGATTTTTGTAGATTAAAAAATCTGATTTGATGCAGGTCCCCAAACTATGCATCTAAGTTTATTAATAAAATTTGAACATTAGCAAATACTTTTTAGCTAAATTGCAATCTTTAACATTTCTTACTTTATTTAGTTAGTTGATAAGAGGGTTCAAATATTTAACAAATATATTTTTAGCCTAAAAACTCCGATTTGATGCAGGTCCCCAAATTATGCCTCTAGCTTTTTTAATACAATTTAAACATTAGCAAATACTTTTTAGCTAATTTGCAATCTATAACATTTCTTACTTTAATTATTAGTTAGTTTATAAAAGAGTTTAAAAATTTAGCAAATATATTTTTAGCTTAAAACTCCGATTTAAGGCAGGTCCCCAAACTATGCATCTAGCTTTCTTAATACAACTTAAACATTAGCAAATACTTTTTAGCTAATTTGCAATCAATAACATTTCTTACTTTATTTAGTTAGTTGATAAGAGGGTTCAAATATTTAACAAATATATTTTTAGCCTAAAAACTCCGATTTGAGGCAGGTCCTCAAACTATGCATCTAGCTTTTTTAATACAATTTAAACATTAGCAAATACTTTTTAGCTAATTTGCAATCTATATCATTTCTTACTTTATTTATTAGTCAGTTGATGACAAAGTTTAAATGTTCATCTAAGATATTTGTAGCTTACAAAATCTGATTTGATGCAGGTCCCCAAACTATGAATCTAAGTTTATTAATAAAATTTGAACATTAGCAAATACTTTTTAGCTAAATTGCAATCTATAACATTTCTTACTTTATTTAGTTAGTTGATAAGAGGGTTCAAATATTTAACAAATATATTTTTAGCTTAAAATCTCCGATTTGATGCAGGTCCCCAAATTATGCATCTAGCTTTTTTAATACAATTTAAACATTAGCAAATACTTTTTAGCTAATTTGCAATCTATATTATTTCTTACTTTATTTATTAGTCAGTTGATGACAAAGTTTAAATGTTCATCTAAGATTTTTGTAGATTAAAAAATCTGATTTGATGCAGGTCCCCAAACTATGCATCTAAGTTTATTAATAAAATTTTAACATTAGCAAATACTTTTTAACTAATTTGCAATCTATAACATTCCTTACTTTATTTGTTAGTTAGTTGATAAGAGGGTTTAAATATTTAAAAAATATATTTTTAGCTTAAAACTCCGATTTGAGGCAGGTCCCCAAAGTATGCATCTAGCTTTTTTAATACAATTTAAACATTAGCAAATACTTTTTAGCTAATTTGCAATCTATAACATTTCTTACTTTATTTAGTTAGTTGATAAGAGGGTTCAAATATTTAACAAATATATTTTTAGCTTAAAAACTCCGATTTGAGGCAGGTCCCCAAATTATGCATCCAGCTTTTTTAATACAATTTAAACATTAGCAAATACTTTTTAGCTAATTTGCAATCTATATCATTTCTTACTTTATTTATTAGTCAGTTAATGACAAAGTTTAAATGTTCATCTAAAATATTTGTACTTTAAAAACTCTAATTTGATGCAGGTACCAAACTATGCATCTAAGTTTATTAATACAGTTTTAACATTAGCAAATACTTTTTATCCAAATTGCAATCTTTAACATTTCTTACTTTATTTAGTTAGTTGATAAGAGGGTTTAAATATTTAACAAATATATTTTTAGCCTAAAAACTCCGATTTGATGCAGGTCCCCAAATTATGCATCTAGCTTTTTTAATACAATTTAAACATTAGCAAATACTTTTTAGCTAATTTGCAATCTATAACATTTCTTACTTTATTTGTTAGTTAGTTGATAAGAGGGTTTAAATATTTAAAAAATATATTTTTAGCTTAAAACTCCGAATTGAGGCAGGTCCCCAAAGTATGCATCTAGCTTTTTTAATACAATTTAAACATTAGCAAATACTTTTTAGCTAATTTGCAATCTATATTATTTCTTACTTTATTTATTAGTCAGTTGATGACAAAGTTTAAATGTTCATCTAAGATATTTGTAGATTACAAAATCTGATTTGATGCAGGTCCCCAAACTATGAATCTAAGTTTATTAATAAAATTTGAACATTAGCAAATACTTTTTAGCTAAATTGCAATCTATAACATTTCTTACTTTATTTAGTTTGTTGATAAGAGGGTTCAAATATTTAACAAATATATTTTTAGCTTAAAATCTCCGATTTGATGCAGGTCCCCAAATTATGCATCCAGCTTTTCTAATACAATTTAAACATTAGCAAATACTTTTTAGCTAAATTGCAATCTATAACATTTCTTACTTTATTTAGTTAGTTGATAAGAGGGTTCAAATATTTAACAAATATATTTTTAGCTTAAAATCTCCGATTTGATGCAGGTCCCCAAATTATGCATCCAGCTTTTCTAATACAATTTAAACATTAGCAAATACTTTTTAGCTAATTTGCAATCTATATCATTTCTTACTTTATTTATTAGTCAGTTAATGACAAAGTTTAAATGTTCATCTAAGATATTTGTAGCTTACAAAATCTGATTTGATGCAGGTCCCCAAACTATGAATCTAAGTTTATTAATAAAATTTGAACATTAGCAAATACTTTTTAGCTAAATTGCAATCTATAACATTTCTTACTTTATTTAGTTAGTTGATAAGAGGGTTCAAATATTTAACAAATATATTTTTAGCTTAAAATCTCCGATTTGATGCAGGTCCCCAAATTATGCATCCAGCTTATCTAATACAATTTAAACATTAGCAAATACTTTTTAGCTAATTTGCAATCTATATCATTTCTTACTTTATTTATTAGTCAGTTAATGACAAAGTTTAAATGTTCATCTAAAATATTTGTACCTTAAAAACTCTAATTTGATGCAGGTACCCAAACTATGCATCTAAGTTTATTAATACAATTTTAACATTAGCAAATACTTTTTAACTAAATTGCAATCTTTAACATTTCTTACTTTATTTAGTTAGTTGATAAGAGGGTTCAAATATTTAACAAATATATTTTTAGCCTAAAAACTCCGATTTGATGCAGGTCCCCAAATCAGGTATCCAGCTTTTTTAATACAATTTAAACATTAGCAAATACTTTTTAGCTAATTTGCAATCTATATTATTTCTTACTTTATTTATTAGTCAGTGGATGACAAAGTTTAAATGTTCATCTAAGATTTTTGTAGATTAAAAAATCTGATTTGATGCAGGTCCCCAAACTATGCATCTAAGTTTATTAATAAAATTTGAACATTAGCAAATACTTTTTAGCTAAATTGCAATCTTTAACATTTCTTACTTTATTTAGTTAGTTGATAAGAGGGTTCAAATATTTAACAAATATATTTTTAGCCTAAAAACTCCGATTTGATGCAGGTCCCTAAATTATGCCTCTAGCTTTTTTAATACAATTTAAACATTAGCAAATACTTTTTAGCTAATTTGCAATCTATAACATTTCTTACTTTAATTATTAGTTAGTTTATAAAAGAGTTTAAAAATTTAGCAAATATATTTTTAGCTTAAAACTCCGATTTGAGGCAGGTCCCCAAACTATGCATCTAGCTTTCTTAATACAACTTAAACATTAGCAAATACTTTTTAGCTAATTTGCAATCTATAACATTTCTTACTTTATTTAGTTAGTTGATAAGAGGGTTCAAATATTTAACAAATATATTTTTAGCCTAAAAACTCCGATTTGAGGCAGGTCCTCAAACTATGCATCTAGCTTTTTTAATACAATTTAAACATTAGCAAATACTTTTTAGCTAATTTGCAATCTATATCATTTCTTACTTTATTTATTAGTCAGTTGATGACAAAGTTTAAATGTTCATCTAAGATATTTGTAGCTTACAAAATCTGATTTGATGCAGGTCCCCAAACTATGAATCTAAGTTTATTAATAAAATTTGAACATTAGCAAATACTTTTTAGCTAAATTGCAATCTATAACATTTCTTACTTTATTTAGTTAGTTGATAAGAGGGTTCAAATATTTAACAAATATATTTTTAGCTTAAAATCTCCGATTTGATGCAGGTCCCCAAATTATGCATCTAGCTTTTTTAATACAATTTAAACATTAGCAAATACTTTTTAGCTAATTTGCAATCTATATTATTTCTTACTTTATTTATTAGTCAGTTGATGACAAAGTTTAAATGTTCATCTAAGATTTTTGTAGATTAAAAAATCTGATTTGATGCAGGTCCCCAAACTATGCATCTAAGTTTATTAATAAAATTTTAACATTAGCAAATACTTTTTAACTAATTTGCAATCTATAACATTCCTTACTTTATTTGTTAGTTAGTTGATAAGAGGGTTTAAATATTTAAAAAATATATTTTTAGCTTAAAACTCCGATTTGAGGCAGGTCCCTAAAGTATGCATCTAGCTTTTTTAATACAATTTAAACATTAGCAAATACTTTTTAGCTAATTTGCAATCTATAACATTTCTTACTTTATTTAGTTAGTTGATAAGAGGGTTCAAATATTTAACAAATATATTTTTAGCTTAAAAACTCCGATTTGAGGCAGGTCCCCAAATTATGCATCCAGCTTTTTTAATACAATTTAAACATTAGCAAATACTTTTTAGCTAATTTGCAATCTATATCATTTCTTACTTTATTTATTAGTCAGTTAATGACAAAGTTTAAATGTTCATCTAAAATATTTGTACTTTAAAAACTCTAATTTGATGCAGGTACCAAACTATGCATCTAAGTTTATTAATACAGTTTTAACATTAGCAAATACTTTTCATCCAAATTGCAATCTTTAACATTTCTTACTTTATTTAGTTAGTTGATAAGAGGGTTTAAATATTTAACAAATATATTTTTAGCCTAAAAACTCCGATTTGATGCAGGTCCCCAAATTATGCCTCTAGCTTTTTTAATACAATTTAAACATTAGCAAATACTTTTTAGCTAATTTGCAATCTATATCATTTCTTACTTTATTTATTAGTCAGTTATTTTATTAGTCAGTTGATGACAAAGTTTAAATGTTCATCTAAGATATTTGTAGATTACAAAATCTGATTTGATGCAGGTCCCCAAAGTATGAATCTAAGTTTATTAATAAAATTTGAACATTAGCAAATACTTTTTAGCTAAATTGCAATCTATAACATTTCTTACTTTATTTAGTTAGTTGATAAGAGGGTTTAAATATTTAACAAATATATTTTTAGCTTAAAATCTCCGATTTGATGCAGGTCCCCAAATTATGCATCTAGCTTTTTTAATACAATTTAAACATTAGCAAATACTTTTTAGCTAATTTGCAATCTATAACATTTCTTACTTTATTTATTAGTCAGTTAATGACAAAGTTTAAATGTTCATCTAAAATATTTGTACCTTAAAAACTCTAATTTGATGCAGGTACCCAAATTATGCATCTAAGTTTATTAATACAATTTTAACTTTAGCAAATACTTTTTATCTAAATTGCAATCTTTAACATTTCTTACTTTATTTAGTTAGTTGATAAGAGGGTTTAAATATTTAACAAATATATTTTTAGCCTAAAAACTCCGATTTGATGCAGGTCCCCAAATTATGCCTCTAGCTTTTTTAATACAATTTAAACATTAGCAAATACTTTTTAGCTAATTTGCAATCTATATCATTTCTTACTTCATTTATTAGTCAGTTAATGACAAAGTTTAAATGTTCATCTAAAATATTTGTACCTTAAAAACTCTAATTTGAAGCAGGTACCCAAACTATGCATCTAAGTTTATTAATAAAATATAAACATTAGCAAATACTTTTTAACTAATTTGCAATCTATAACATTTCTTACTTTATTTGTTAGTTAGTTGATAAGAGGGTTTAAATATTTAAAAAATATATTTTTAGCTTAAAACTCCGATTTGAGGCAGGTCCCCAAAGTATGCATCTAGCTTTTTTAATACAATGTAAACATTAGCAAATACTTTTTAGCTAATTTGCAGTCTATAACATTTCTTACTTTATTTATTAGTTAGTTTATAAAAGAGTTTTAAAATTTAGCAAATATATTTTAAGCTTAAAACTCCGATTTGAGGCAGGTCCCCAAACTATGCATCTAGCTTTTTTAATACAATTTAAACATTAGCAAATACTTTTTAGCTAATTTGCAATCTATATTATTTCTTACTTTATTTATTAGTCAGTTGAAGACAAAGTTTAAATGTTCATTTAAGATTTTTGTAGATTAAAAAATCTGATTTGATGCAGGTCCCCAAACTATGCATGTAAGTTTATTAATAAAATTTTAACATTAGCAAATACTTTTTAACTAATTTGCAATCTATAACATTCCTTACTTTATTTGTTAGTTAGTTGATAAGAGGGTTTAAATATTTAAAAAATATATTTTTAGCTTAAAACTCCGATTTGAGGCAGGTCCCCAAAGTATGCATCTAGCTTTTTTAATACAATTTAAACATTAGCAAATACTTTTTAGCTAATTTGCAATCTATAACATTTCTTACTTTATTTAGTTAGTTGATAAGAGGGTTCAAATATTTAACAAATATATTTTTAGCTTAAAAACTCCGATTTGAGGCAGGTCCCCAAATTATGCATCCAGCTTTTTTAATACAATTTAAACATTAGCAAATACTTTTTAGCTAATTTGCAATCTATATCATTTCTTACTTTATTTATTAGTCAGTTAATGACAAAGTTTAAATGTTCATCTAAAATATTTGTACTTTAAAAACTCTAATTTGATGCAGGTACCAAACTATGCATCTAAGTTTATTAATACAGTTTTAACATTAGCAAATACTTTTTATCTAAATTGCAATCTTTAACATTTCTTACTTTATTTAGTTAGTTGATAAGAGGGTTCAAATATTTAACAAATATATTTTTAGCCTAAAAACTCCGATTTGATGCAGGTCCCCAAATTATGCATCTAGCTTTTTTAATACAATTTAAACATTAGCAAATACTTTTTAGCTAATTTGCAATCTATAACATTTCTTACTTTATTTGTTAGTTAGTTGATAAGAGGGTTCAAATATTTAACAAATATATTTTTAGCTTAAAAACTCCGATTTGAGGCAGGTCCCTAAATTATGCATCCAGCTTTTCTAATACAATTTAAACATTAGCAAATACTTTTTAGCTAAATTGCAATCTTTCACATTTCTTACTTTATTTAGTTAGTTGATAAAAGGGTTCAAATATTTAACAAATATATTTTTAGCCTAAAAACTCCGATTTGATGCAAGTCCCCAAATTATGCCTCTAGCTTTTTTAATACAATTTAATCATTAGCAAATACTTTTTAGCTAATTTGCAATCTATAACATTTCTTACTTTAATTATTAGTTAGTTTATAAAAGAGTTTAAAAATTTAGCAAATATATTTTTAGCTTAAAACTCCGATTTAAGGCAGGTCCCCAAACTATGCATCTAGCTTTCTTAATACAACTTAAACATTAGCAAATACTTTTTAGCTAATTTGCAATCTATAACATTTCTTACTTTATTTGTTAGTTAGTTGATAAGAGGGTTCAAATATTTAACAAATATATTTTTAGCCTGAAAACTCCGATTTGATGCAGGTACCCAAACTATGCATCTAAGTTTATTAATACAATTTTAACATTAGCAAATACTTTTTATCTAAATTGCAATCTTTAACATTTCTTACTTTATTTAGTTAGTTGATAAGAGGGTTCAAATATTTAACAAATATATTTTTAGCCTAAAAACTCCGATTTAAGGCAGGTCCCCAAATTATGCCTCTAGCTTTTTTAATACAATTTAAACATTAGCATATACTTTTTAGCTAATTTGCAATCTATAACATTTCTTACTTTAATTATTAGTTAGTTTATAAAAGAGTTTTAAAATTTAGCAAATATATTTTAAGTTTAAAACTCCGATTTGAGGCAGGTCCCCAAACTATGCATCTAGCTTTTTTAATACAATTTAAACATTAGCAGATACTTTTTAGCTAATTTGCAATCTATAACATTTCTTACTTTATTTGTTAGTTAGTTGATAAGAGGGTTTAAATATTTAAAAAATATATTTTTAGCTTAAAACTCCGAATTAAGGCAGGTCCCCAAACTATGCATCTAGCTTTTTTAATATAATTAAAACATTAGCAAATACTTTTTAGCTAATTTGCAATCTATATTATTTCTTACTTTATTTATTAGTCAGTTGATGACAAAGTTTAAATGTTCATCTAAGATATTTGTAGATTACAAAATCTGATTTGATGCAGGTCCCCAAACTATGAATCTATGTTTATTAATAAAATTTGAACATTAGCAAATACTTTTTAGCTAAATTGCAATCTATAACATTTCTTACTTTATTTAGTTAGTTGATAAGAGGGTTCAAATATTTAACAAATATATTTTTAGCTTAAAATCTCCGATTTGATGCAGGTCCCCAAATTATGCATCCAGCTTTTCTAATACAATTTAAACATTAGCAAATACTTTTTAGCAAATTTGCAATCTATATCATTTCTTACTTTATTTATTAGTCAGTTAATGACAAAGTTTAAATGTTCATCTAAAATATTTGTACCTTAAAAACTCTAATTTGATGCAGGTACCCAAACTATGCATCTAGCTTTTTTAATACAATGTTAACATTAGCAAATACTTATTAGCTAATTTGCAATCTATAACATTTCTTACTTTATTTAGTTAGTTGATAAGAGGGTTCAAATATTTAACAAATATATTTTTAGCTTAAAAACTCCGATTTGAGGCAGGTCTCCAAATTATGCATCCAGCTTTTTTAATACAATTTAAACATTAGCAAATACTTTTTAGCTAATTTGCAATCTATATCATTTCTTACTTTATTTATAAGTCAGTTAATGACAAAGTTTAAATGTTCATCTAAAATATTTGTACTTTAAAAACTCTAATTTGATGCAGGTACCAAACTATGCATCTAAGTTTATTAATACAGTTTTAACATTAGCAAATACTTTTTATCTAAATTGCTATCTTTAACATTTCTTACTTTATTTAGTTAGTTGATAAGAGGGTTTAAATATTTAACAAATATATTTTTAGCCTAAAAACTCTGATTTGATGCAGGTCCCCAAATTATGCATCTAGCTTTTTTAATACAATTTAAACATTAGCAAATACTTTTTAGCTAATTTGCAATCTATAACATTTCTTACTTTATTTATTAGTTAGTTTATAAAAGAGTTTTAAAATTTAGCAAATATATTTTAAGCTTAAAACTCCGATTTAATGCAGGTCCCCAAACTATGCATCTAGCTTTTTTAATACAATTTAAACATTAGCAAATACTTTTTAGCTAATTTGCAATCTATAACATTTCTTACTTTATTTATTAGTCAGTTGATGACAAAGTTTAAATGTTCATCTAAGATTTTTGTAGATTAAAAAATCTGATTTGATGCAGGTCCCCAAACTATGCATCTAAGTTTATTAATAAAATTTGAACATTAGCAAATACTTTTTAGCTATATTGCAATCTTTAACATTTCTTACTTTATTTAGTTAGTTGATAAAAGGGTTCAAATATTTAACAAATATATTTTTAGCCTAAAAACTCCGATTTGAGGCAGGTCCTCAAACTATGCATCTAGCTTTTTTAATACAACTTAAACATTAGCAAATACTTTTTAGCTAATTTGCAATTTATAACATTTCTTACTTTATTTAGTTAGTTGATAAGAGGGTTCAAATATTTAACAAATATATTTTTAGCCTATAAACTCTGATTTGAGGCAGGTCCTCAAACTATGCATCTAGCTTTTTTAATACAATTTAAACATTAGCAAATACTTTTTAGCTAATTTGCAATCTATATCATTTCTTACTTTATTTATTAGTCAGTTAATGACAAAGTTTAAATGTTCATCTAAAATATTTGTACCTTAAAAACTCTAATTTGATGCAGGTACCCAAACTATGCATCTAAGTTTATTAATACAATTTTAACATTAGCAAATACTTTTTATCTAAATTGCAATCTTTAACATTTCTTACTTTATTTAGTTAGTTGATAAGTAAGTTCAAATATTTAACAAATATATTTTTAGCCTAAAAACTCCGATTTGATGCAGGTCCCCAAATTATGCATCTAGCTTTTTTAATACAATTTAAACATTAGCAAATACTTTTTAGCTAATTTGCAATCTATAACATTTCTTACTTTATTTATTAGTTAGTTTATAAAAGAGTTTAAAAATTTAGCAAATATATTTTAAGCTTAAAACTCCGATTTAATGCAGGTCCCCAAACTATGCATCTAGCTTTTTTAATACAATTTAAACATTAGCAAATAGTTTTTAGCTAATTTGCAATCTATATCATTTCTTACTTTATTTATTAGTCAGTTAATGACAAAGTTTAAATGTTCATCTAAAATATTTGTACCTTAAAAACTCTAATTTGATTCAGGTACCCAAACTATGAATCTAAGTTTATTAATACCATTTTAACATTAGCAAATACTTTTTATCTAAATTGCAATCTTTAACATTTCTTACTTTATTTAGTTAGTTGATAAGTATGTTCAAATATTTAACAAATATATTTTTAGCCTAAAAACTCTGATTTGATGCAGGTACCCAAATTATGCATCTAGCTTTTTTAATACAATTTAAACATTAGCAAATACTTTTTAGCTAATTTGCAATCTATAACATTTCTTACTTTATTTATTAGTTAGTTTATAAAAGAGTTTTAAAATTTAGCAAATATATTTTAAGCTTAAAACTCCGATTTAATGCAGGTCCCCAAACTATGCATCTAGCTTTTTTAATACAATTTAAACATTAGCAAATACTTTTTAGCTAATTTGCAATGTATAACATTTCTTACTTTATTTGTTAGTTAGTTGATAAGAGGGTTCAAATATTTAACAAATATATTTTTAGCCTGAAAACTCCGATTTGATGCAGGTACCCAAAATATGCATCTAAGTTTATTGATACAATTTTAACATTAGCAAATACTTTTTATCTAAATTGCAATCTATAACATTTCTTACTTTATTTAGTTAGTTGATAAGAGGGTTCAAATATTTAACAAATATATTTTTAGCTTAAAATCTCCGATTTGATGCAGGTCCCAAATTATGCATCCAGCTTTTCTAATACAATTTAAACATTAGCAAATACTTTTTAGCTAATTTGCAATCTATATCATTTCTTACTTTATTTATTAGTCAGTTAATGACAAAGTTTAAATGTTCATCTAAAATATTTGTACCTTAAAAACTCTATATTGATGCAGGTACCCAAACTATGCATCTAAGTTTATTAATACAATTTTAACATTAGCAAATACTTTTTAACTGAATTGCAATCTTCAACATTTCTTACTTTATTTAGTTAGTTGATAAGAGGGTTCAAATATTTAACAAATATATTTTTAGCCTAAAAACTCCGATTTGATGCAGGTCCCCAAATCAGGTATCCAGCTTTTTTAATACAATTTAAACATTAGCAAATACTTTTTAGCTAATTTGCAATCTATATTATTTCTTACTTTATTTATTAGTCAGTTGATGACAAAGTTTAAATGTTCATCTAAGATTTTTGTAGATTAAAAAATCTGATTTGATACAGGTCCCCAAACTATGCATCTAAGTTTATTAATAAAATTTGAACATTAGCAAATACTTTTTAGCTAAATTGCAATCTATAACATTTCTTACTTTATTTATTAGTTAGTTTATAAAAGAGTTTTAAAATTTAGCAAATATATTTTAAGCTTAAAACTCCGATTTGAGGCAGGTCCCCAAACTATGCATCCAGCTTTTTTAATACAATTTAAACATTAGCAAATACTTTTTAGCTAATTTGCAATCTATAACATTTCTTACTTTATTTATTAGTTAGTTTATAAAAGAGTTTTAAAATTTAACAAATATATTTTAAGTTTAAAACTCCGATTTGAGGCAGGTCCCTAAACTATGCATCTAGCTTTTTTAATACAATTTAAACATTACCAGATACTTTTTAGCTAATTTGCAATCTATAACATTTCTTACTTTATTTGTTAGTTAGTTGATAAGAGGGTTTAAATATTTAAAAAATATATTTTTAGCTTAAAACTCCGAATTGAGGCAGGTCCCCAAAGTATGCATCTAGCTTTTTTAATACAATTTAAACATTAGCAAATACTTTTTAGCTAATTTGCAATCTATAACATTTCTTACTTTATTTATTAGTTAGTTTATAAAAGAGTTTTAAAATTTATCCAATATATTTTAAGCTTAAAACTCCGATTTGAGGCAGGTCCCCAAACTATGCATCTAGCTTTTTTAATACAATTTAAACATTAGCAAATACTTTTTAGCTAATTTGCAATCTATATTATTTCTTACTTTATTTATTAGTCAGTTGATGACAAAGTTTAAATGTTCATCTAAGATATTTGTAGATTACAAAATCTGATTTGATGCAGGTCCCCAAACTATGAATCTAAGTTTATTAATAAAATTTGAACATTAGCAAATACTTTTTAGCTAAATTGCAATCTATAACATTTCTTACTTTATTTAGTTAGTTGATAAGAGGGTTCAAATATTTAACAAATATATTTTTAGCTTAAAATCTCCGATTTGATGCAGGTCCCCAAATTATGCATCCAGCTTTTCTAATACAATTTAAACATTAGCAAATACTTTTTAGCTAATTTGCAATCTATATCATTTCTTACTTTATTTATTAGTCAGTTAATGACAAAGTTTAAATGTTCATCTAAAATATTTGTACCTTAAAAACTCTAATTTGATGCAGGTACCCAAACTATGCATCTAAGTTTATTAATACAATTTTAACATTAGCAAATACTTTTTAACTAAATTGCAATCTTTAACATTTCTTACTTTATTTAGTTAGTTGATAAGAGGGTTCAAATATTTAACAAATATATTTTTAGCCTAAAAACTCCGATTTGATGCAGGTCCCCAAATCAGGTATCCAGCTTTTTTAATACAATTTAAACATTAGCAAATACTTTTTAGCTAATTTGCAATCTATATTATTTCTTACTTTATTTATTAGTCAGTTGATGACAAAGTTTAAATGTTCATCTAAGATTTTTGTAGATTAAAAAATCTGATTTGATGCAGGTCCCCAAACTATGCATCTAAGTTTATTAATAAAATTTGAACATTAGCAAATACTTTTTAGCTAATTTGCAATCTATAACATTTCTTACTTTATTTATTAGTTAGTTTATAAAAGAGTTTTAAAATTTAGCAAATATATTTTAAGCTTAAAACTCCGATTTGAGGCAGGTCCCCAAATAGCTTTTTTAATACAATTTAAACATTAGCAAATACTTTTTAGCTAATTTGCAATCTATAACATTTCTTAGTTTATTTATTAGTTAGTTTATAAAAGAGTTTTAAAATTTAGCAAATATATTTTAAGTTTAAAACTCCGATTTGAGGCAGGTCCCCAAACTATGCATCTAGCTTTTTTAATACAGTTTTAAAAATTAGCAGATACTTTTTAGCTAATTTGCAATCTATAACATTTCTTACTTTATTTGTTAGTTAGTTGATAAGAGGGTTTAAATATTTAAAAAATATATTTTTAGCTTAAAACTCCGAATTGAGGCAGGTCCCCAAACTATGCATCTAGCTTTTTTAATATAATTAAAACATTAGCAAATACTTTTTAGCTAATTTGCAATCTATATTATTTCTTACTTTATTTATTAGTCAGTTGATGACAAAGTTTAAATGTTCATCTAAGATATTTGTAGATTACAAAATCTGATTTGATGCAGGTCCCCAAACTATGAATCTATGTTAATTAATAAAATTTGAACATTAGCAAATACTTTTTAGCTAAATTGCAATCTATAACATTTCTTACTTTATTTAGTTAGTTGATAAGAGGGTTCAAATATTTAACAAATATATTTTTAGCCTAAAAACTCCGATTTGATGCAGGTCCCCAAATTATGCATCCAGCTTTTCTAATACAATTTAAACATTAGCAAATACTTTTTAGCTAATTTGCAATCTATATCATTTCTTACTTTATTTATTAGTCAGTTAATGACAAAGTTTAAATGTTCATCTAAAATATTTGTACCTTAAAAACTCTAATTTGATGCAGGTACCCAAACTATGCATCTAAGTTTATTAATACAATTTTAACATTAGCAAATACTTTTTAACTAAATTGCAATCTTTAACATTTCTTACTTTATTTAGTTAGTTGATAAGAGGGTTCAAATATTTAACAAATATATTTTTAGCCTAAAAACTCCGATTTGATGCAGGTCCCCAAATCAGGTATCCAGCTTTTTTAATACAATTTAAACATTAGCAAATACTTTTTAGCTAATTTGCAATCTATATTATTTCTTACTTTATTTATTAGTCAGTTGATGACAAAGTTTAAATGTTCATCTAAGATTTTTGTAGATTAAAAAATCTGATTTGATGCAGGTCCCCAAACTATGCATCTAAGTTTATTAATAAAATTTGAACATTAGCAAATACTTTTTAGCTAATTTGCAATCTATAACATTTCTTACTTTATTTATTAGTTAGTTTATAAAAGAGTTTTAAAATTTAGCAAATATATTTTAAGCTTAAAACTCCGATTTGAGGCAGGTCCCCAAATAGCTTTTTTAATACAATTTAAACATTAGCAAATACTTTTTAGCTAATTTGCAATCTATAACATTTCTTACTTTATTTATTAGTTAGTTTATAAAAGAGTTTTAAAATTTAGCAAATATATTTTAAGTTTAAAACTCCGATTTGAGGCAGGTCCCCAAACTATGCATCTAGCTTTTTTAATACAATTTAAACATTAGCAGATACTTTTTAGCTAATTTGCAATCTATAACATTTCTTACTTTATTTGTTAGTTAGTTGATAAGAGGGTTTAAATATTAAAAAAATATATTTTTAGCTTAAAACTCCGAATTGAGGCAGGTCCCCAAACTATGCATCTAGCTTTTTTAATATAATTAAAACATTAGCAAATACTTTTTAGCTAATTTGCAATCTATATTATTTCTTACTTTATTTATTAGTCAGTTGATGACAAAGTTTAAATGTTCATCTAAGATATTTGTAGATTACAAAATCTGATTTGATGCAGGTCCCCAAACTATGAATCTATGTTTATTAATAAAATTTGAACATTAGCAAATACTTTTTAGCTAAATTGCAATCTATAACATTTCTTACTTTATTTAGTTAGTTGATAAGAGGGTTCAAATATTTAACAAATATATTTTTAGCTTAAAATCTCCGATTTGATGCAGGTCCCCAAATTATGCATCCAGCTTATCTAATACAATTTAAACATTAGCAAATACTTCTTAGCTAATTTGCAATCTATATCATTTCTTACTTTATTTATTAGTCAGTTAATGACAAAGTTTAAATGTTCATCTAAAATATTTGTACCTTAAAAACTCTAATTTGATGCAGGTACCCAAACTATGCATCTAAGTTTATTAATACAATTTTAACATTAGCAAATACTTTTTAACTAAATTGCAATCTTTAACATTTCTTACTTTATTTAGTTAGTTGATAAGAGGGTTCAAATATTTAACAAATATATTTTTAGCCTAAAAACTCCGATTTGATGCAGGTCCCCAAATCAGGTATCCAGCTTTTTTAATACAATTTAAACATTAGCAAATACTTTTTAGCTAATTTGCAATCTATATTATTTCTTACTTTATTTATTAGTCAGTGGATGACAAAGTTTAAATGTTCATCTAAGATTTTTGTAGATTAAAAAATCTGATTTGATGCAGGTCCCCAAACTATGCATCTAAGTTTATTAATAAAATTTGAACATTAGCAAATACTTTTTAGCTAAATTGCAATCTTTAACATTTCTTACTTTATTTAGTTAGTTGATAAGAGGGTTCAAATATTTAACAAATATATTTTTAGCCTAAAAACTCCGATTTGATGCAGGTCCCCAAATTATGCCTCTAGCTTTTTTAATACAATTTAAACATTAGCAAATACTTTTTAGCTAATTTGCAATCTATAACATTTCTTACTTTAATTATTAGTTAGTTTATAAAAGAGTTTAAAAATTTAGCAAATATATTTTTAGCTTAAAACTCCGATTTGAGGCAGGTCCCCAAACTATGCATCTAGCTTTCTTAATACAACTTAAACATTAGCAAATACTTTTTAGCTAATTTGCAATCTATAACATTTCTTACTTTATTTAGTTAGTTGATAAGAGGGTTCAAATATTTAACAAATATATTTTTAGCCTAAAAACTCCGATTTGAGGCAGGTCCTCAAACTATGCATCTAGCTTTTTTAATACAATTTAAACATTAGCAAATACTTTTTAGCTAATTTGCAATCTATATCATTTCTTACTTTATTTATTAGTCAGTTGATGACAAAGTTTAAATGTTCATCTAAGATATTTGTAGCTTACAAAATCTGATTTGATGCAGGTCCCCAAACTATGAATCTAAGTTTATTAATAAAATTTGAACATTAGCAAATACTTTTTAGCTAAATTGCAATCTATAACATTTCTTACTTTATTTAGTTAGTTGATAAGAGGGTTCAAATATTTAACAAATATATTTTTAGCTTAAAATCTCCGATTTGATGCAGGTCCCCAAATTATGCATCTAGCTTTTTTAATACAATTTAAACATTAGCAAATACTTTTTAGCTAATTTGCAATCTATATTATTTCTTACTTTATTTATTAGTCAGTTGATGACAAAGTTTAAATGTTCATCTAAGATTTTTGTAGATTAAAAAATCTGATTTGATGCAGGTCCCCAAACTATGCATCTAAGTTTATTAATAAAATTTTAACATTAGCAAATACTTTTTAACTAATTTGCAATCTATAACATTCCTTACTTTATTTGTTAGTTAGTTGATAAGAGGGTTTAAATATTTAAAAAATATATTTTTAGCTTAAAACTCCGATTTGAGGCAGGTCCCCAAAGTATGCATCTAGCTTTTTTAATACAATTTAAACATTAGCAAATACTTTTTAGCTAATTTGCAATCTATAACATTTCTTACTTTATTTAGTTAGTTGATAAGAGGGTTCAAATATTTAACAAATATATTTTTAGCTTAAAAACTCCGATTTGAGGCAGGTCCCCAAATTATGCATCCAGCTTTTTTAATACAATTTAAACATTAGCAAATACTTTTTAGCTAATTTGCAATCTATATCATTTCTTACTTTATTTATTAGTCAGTTAATGACAAAGTTTAAATGTTCATCTAAAATATTTGTACTTTAAAAACTCTAATTTGATGCAGGTACCAAACTATGCATCTAAGTTTATTAATACAGTTTTAACATTAGCAAATACTTTTTATCCAAATTGCAATCTTTAACATTTCTTACTTTATTTAGTTAGTTGATAAGAGGGTTTAAATATTTAACAAATATATTTTTAGCCTAAAAACTCCGATTTGATGCAGGTCCCCAAATTATGCATCTAGCTTTTTTAATACAATTTAAACATTAGCAAATACTTTTTAGCTAATTTGCAATCTATAACATTTCTTACTTTATTTGTTAGTTAGTTGATAAGAGGGTTTAAATATTTAAAAAATATATTTTTAGCTTAAAACTCCGAATTGAGGCAGGTCCCCAAAGTATGCATCTAGCTTTTTTAATACAATTTAAACATTAGCAAATACTTTTTAGCTAATTTGCAATCTATATTATTTCTTACTTTATTTATTAGTCAGTTGATGACAAAGTTTAAATGTTCATCTAAGATATTTGTAGATTACAAAATCTGATTTGATGCAGGTCCCCAAACTATGAATCTAAGTTTATTAATAAAATTTGAACATTAGCAAATACTTTTTAGCTAAATTGCAATCTATAACATTTCTTACTTTATTTAGTTTGTTGATAAGAGGGTTCAAATATTTAACAAATATATTTTTAGCTTAAAATCTCCGATTTGATGCAGGTCCCCAAATTATGCATCCAGCTTTTCTAATACAATTTAAACATTAGCAAATACTTTTTAGCTAAATTGCAATCTATAACATTTCTTACTTTATTTAGTTAGTTGATAAGAGGGTTCAAATATTTAACAAATATATTTTTAGCTTAAAATCTCCGATTTGATGCAGGTCCCCAAATTATGCATCCAGCTTTTCTAATACAATTTAAACATTAGCAAATACTTTTTAGCTAATTTGCAATCTATATCATTTCTTACTTTATTTATTAGTCAGTTAATGACAAAGTTTAAATGTTCATCTAAGATATTTGTAGCTTACAAAATCTGATTTGATGCAGGTCCCCAAACTATGAATCTAAGTTTATTAATAAAATTTGAACATTAGCAAATACTTTTTAGCTAAATTGCAATCTATAACATTTCTTACTTTATTTAGTTAGTTGATAAGAGGGTTCAAATATTTAACAAATATATTTTTAGCTTAAAATCTCCGATTTGATGCAGGTCCCCAAATTATGCATCCAGCTTATCTAATACAATTTAAACATTAGCAAATACTTTTTAGCTAATTTGCAATCTATATCATTTCTTACTTTATTTATTAGTCAGTTAATGACAAAGTTTAAATGTTCATCTAAAATATTTGTACCTTAAAAACTCTAATTTGATGCAGGTACCCAAACTATGCATCTAAGTTTATTAATACAATTTTAACATTAGCAAATACTTTTTAACTAAATTGCAATCTTTAACATTTCTTACTTTATTTAGTTAGTTGATAAGAGGGTTCAAATATTTAACAAATATATTTTTAGCCTAAAAACTCCGATTTGATGCAGGTCCCCAAATCAGGTATCCAGCTTTTTTAATACAATTTAAACATTAGCAAATACTTTTTAGCTAATTTGCAATCTATATTATTTCTTACTTTATTTATTAGTCAGTGGATGACAAAGTTTAAATGTTCATCTAAGATTTTTGTAGATTAAAAAATCTGATTTGATGCAGGTCCCCAAACTATGCATCTAAGTTTATTAATAAAATTTGAACATTAGCAAATACTTTTTAGCTAAATTGCAATCTTTAACATTTCTTACTTTATTTAGTTAGTTGATAAGAGGGTTCAAATATTTAACAAATATATTTTTAGCCTAAAAACTCCGATTTGATGCAGGTCCCTAAATTATGCCTCTAGCTTTTTTAATACAATTTAAACATTAGCAAATACTTTTTAGCTAATTTGCAATCTATAACATTTCTTACTTTAATTATTAGTTAGTTTATAAAAGAGTTTAAAAATTTAGCAAATATATTTTTAGCTTAAAACTCCGATTTGAGGCAGGTCCCCAAACTATGCATCTAGCTTTCTTAATACAACTTAAACATTAGCAAATACTTTTTAGCTAATTTGCAATCTATAACATTTCTTACTTTATTTAGTTAGTTGATAAGAGGGTTCAAATATTTAACAAATATATTTTTAGCCTAAAAACTCCGATTTGAGGCAGGTCCTCAAACTATGCATCTAGCTTTTTTAATACAATTTAAACATTAGCAAATACTTTTTAGCTAATTTGCAATCTATATCATTTCTTACTTTATTTATTAGTCAGTTGATGACAAAGTTTAAATGTTCATCTAAGATATTTGTAGCTTACAAAATCTGATTTGATGCAGGTCCCCAAACTATGAATCTAAGTTTATTAATAAAATTTGAACATTAGCAAATACTTTTTAGCTAAATTGCAATCTATAACATTTCTTACTTTATTTAGTTAGTTGATAAGAGGGTTCAAATATTTAACAAATATATTTTTAGCTTAAAATCTCCGATTTGATGCAGGTCCCCAAATTATGCATCTAGCTTTTTTAATACAATTTAAACATTAGCAAATACTTTTTAGCTAATTTGCAATCTATATTATTTCTTACTTTATTTATTAGTCAGTTGATGACAAAGTTTAAATGTTCATCTAAGATTTTTGTAGATTAAAAAATCTGATTTGATGCAGGTCCCCAAACTATGCATCTAAGTTTATTAATAAAATTTTAACATTAGCAAATACTTTTTAACTAATTTGCAATCTATAACATTCCTTACTTTATTTGTTAGTTAGTTGATAAGAGGGTTTAAATATTTAAAAAATATATTTTTAGCTTAAAACTCCGATTTGAGGCAGGTCCCTAAAGTATGCATCTAGCTTTTTTAATACAATTTAAACATTAGCAAATACTTTTTAGCTAATTTGCAATCTATAACATTTCTTACTTTATTTAGTTAGTTGATAAGAGGGTTCAAATATTTAACAAATATATTTTTAGCTTAAAAACTCCGATTTGAGGCAGGTCCCCAAATTATGCATCCAGCTTTTTTAATACAATTTAAACATTAGCAAATACTTTTTAGCTAATTTGCAATCTATATCATTTCTTACTTTATTTATTAGTCAGTTAATGACAAAGTTTAAATGTTCATCTAAAATATTTGTACTTTAAAAACTCTAATTTGATGCAGGTACCAAACTATGCATCTAAGTTTATTAATACAGTTTTAACATTAGCAAATACTTTTCATCCAAATTGCAATCTTTAACATTTCTTACTTTATTTAGTTAGTTGATAAGAGGGTTTAAATATTTAACAAATATATTTTTAGCCTAAAAACTCCGATTTGATGCAGGTCCCCAAATTATGCATCTAGCTTTTTTAATACAATTTAAACATTAGCAAATACTTTTTAGCTAATTTGCAATCTATAACATTTCTTACTTTATTTATTAGTTAGTTTATAAAAGAGTTTTAAAATTTAGCAAATATATTTTAAGCTTAAAACTCCGATTTGAGGCAGGTCCCCAAACTATGCATCTAGCTTTTTTAATACAATTTAAACATTAGCAGATACTTTTTAGCTAATTTGCAATCTATAACATTTCTTACTTTATTTGTTAGTTAGTTGATAAGAGGGTTTAAATATTTAAAAAATATATTTTTAGCTTAAAACTCCGAATTGAGGCAGGTCCCCAAAGTATGCATCTAGCTTTTTTAATACAATTTAAACATTAGCAAATACTTTTTAGCTAATTTGCAATCTATATTATTTCTTACTTTATTTATTAGTCAGTTGATGACAAAGTTTAAATGTTCATCTAAGATATTTGTAGATTACAAAATCTGATTTGATGCAGGTCCCCAAACTATGCATGTAAGTTTATTAATAAAATTTGAACATTAGCAAATACTTTTTAGCTAAATTGCAATCTATAACATTTCTTACTTTATTTAGTTAGTTGATAAGAGGGTTCAAATATTTAACAAATATATTTTTAGCTTAAAATCTCCGATTTGATGCAGGTCCCCAAATTATGCATCCAGCTTTTCTAATACAATTTAAACATTAGCAAATACTTTTTAGCTAAATTGCAATCTATAACATTTCTTACTTTATTTAGTTAGTTGATAAGAGGGTTCAAATATTTAACAAATATATTTTTAGCTTAAAATCTCCGATTTGATGCAGGTCCCCAAATTATGCATCCAGCTTTTCTAATACAATTTAAACATTAGCAAATACTTTTTAGCTAATTTGCAATCTATATCATTTCTTACTTTATTTATTAGTCAGTTAATGACAAAGTTTAAATGTTCATCTAAGATATTTGTAGCTTACAAAATCTGATTTGATGCAGGTCCCCAAACTATGAATCTAAGTTTATTAATAAAATTTGAACATTAGCAAATACTTTTTAGCTAAATTGCAATCTATAACATTTCTTACTTTATTTAGTTAGTTGATAAGAGGGTTCAAATATTTAACAAATATATTTTTAGCTTAAAATCTCCGATTTGATGCAGGTCCCCAAATTATGCATCTAGCTTTTTTAATACAATTTAAACATTAGCAAATACTTTTTAGCTAATTTGCAATCTATATTATTTCTTACTTTATTTATTAGTCAGTTGATGACAAAGTTTAAATGTTCATCTAAGATTTTTGTAGATTAAAAAATCTGATTTGATGCAGGTCCCCAAACTATGCATCTAAGTTTATTAATAAAATTTTAACATTAGCAAATACTTTTTAACTAATTTGCAATCTATAACATTCCTTACTTTATTTGTTAGTTAGTTGATAAGAGGGTTTAAATATTTAAAAAATATATTTTTAGCTTAAAACTCCGATTTGAGGCAGGTCCCCAAAGTATGCATCTAGCTTTTTTAATACAATTTAAACATTAGCAAATACTTTTTAGCTAATTTGCAATCTATAACATTTCTTACTTTATTTAGTTAGTTGATAAGAGGGTTCAAATATTTAACAAATATATTTTTAGCTTAAAAACTCCGATTTGAGGCAGGTCCCCAAATTATGCATCCAGCTTTTTTAATACAATTTAAACGTTAGCAAATACTTTTCAGCTAATTTGCAATCTATATCATTTCTTACTTTATTTATTAGTCAGTTAATGACAAAGTTTAAATGTTCATCTAAAATATTTGTACTTTAAAAACTCTAATTTGATGCAGGTACCAAACTATGCATCTAAGTTTATTAATACAGTTTTAACATTAGCAAATACTTTTTATCTAAATTGCAATCTTTAACATTTCTTACTTTATTTAGTTAGTTGATAAGAGGGTTCAAATATTTAACAAATATATTTTTAGCCTAAAAACTCCGATTTGATGCAGGTCCCCAAATTATGCATCCAGCTTTTCTAATACAATTTAAACATTAGCAAATACTTTTTAACTTAATTGCAATCTTTAACATTTCTTACTTTATTTAGTTAGTTGATAAGAGGGTTCAAATATTTAACAAATATATTTTTAGCCTAAAAACTCCGATTTGATGCAGGTCCCCAAATTAGGTATCCAGCTTTTTTAATACAATTTAAACATTAGCAAATACTTTTTAGCTAATTTGCAATCTATATCATTTCTTACTTTATTTATTAGTCAGTTGATGACAAAGTTTAAATGTTCATCTAAGATATTTGTAGATTACAAAATCTGATTTGATGCAGGTCACCCAAGTATGAATCTAAGTTTATTAATAAAATTTGAACATTAGCAAATACTTTTTAGCTAAATTGCAATCTATAACATTTCTTACTTTATTTAGTTAGTTGATAAGAGGGTTCAAATATTTAACAAATATATTTTTAGCTTAAAATCTCCGATTTGATGCAGGTCCCCAAATTATGCATCTAGCTTTTTTAATACAATTTAAACATTAGCAAATACTTTTTAGCTAATTTGCAATCTATAACATTTCTTACTTTAATTATTAGTTAGTTTATAAAAGAGTTTAAAAATTTAGCAAATATATTTTTAGCTTAAAACTCCGATTTGAGGCAGGTCCCCAAACTATGCATCTAGCTTTCTTAATACAACTTAAACATTAGCAAATACTTTTTAGCTAATTTGCAATCTATAACATTTCTTTCTTTATTTAGTTAGTTGAGAAGAGGGTTCAAATATTTAACAAATATATTTTTAGCCTAAAAACTCCGATTTGAGGCAGGACCTCAAACTATGCATCTAGCTTTTTTAATACAATTTAAACATTAGCAAATACTTTTTAGCTAATTTGCAATGTATATCATTTCTTACTTTATTTATTAGTCAGTTTATGACAAAGTTTAAATGTTCATCTAAGATATTTGTAGATTACAAAATCTGATTTGATGCAGGTCCCCAAACTATGAATCTAAGTTTATTAATAAAATTTGAACATTAGCAAATACTTTTGAGCTAAATTGCAATCTATAACATTTCTTACTTTATTTAGTTAGTTGATGAGAGGGTTCAAATATTTAACAAATATATTTTTAGCTTAAAATCTCCGATTTGATGCAGGTCCCCAAATTATGCATCTAGCTTTTTTAATACAATTTAAACATTAGCAAATACTTTTTAGCTAATTTGCAATCTATAACATTTCTTACTTTATTTATTAGTCAGATAATGACAAAGTTTAAATGTTCATCTAAAATATTTGTACCTTAAAAACTCTAATTTGATGCAGGTACCCAAATTATGCATCTAAGTTTATTAATACAATTTTAACATTAGCAAATACTTTTTATCTAAATTGCAATCTTTAACATTTATTACTTTATTTAGTTAGTTGATAAGAGGGTTCAAATATTTAACAAATATATTTTTAGCCTAAAAACTTTGATTTGATGCAGGTCCCCAAATTATGCCTCTAGCTTTTTTAATACAATTTAAACATTAGCAAATACTTTTTAGCTAATTTGCAATCTATATCATTTCTTACTTCATTTCTTACTTTATTAGTCAGTTAATGACAAAGTTTAAATGTTCATCTAAAATATTTGTACCTTAAAAACTCTAATTTGAAGCAGGTACCCAAACTATGCATCTAAGTTTATTAATACAATTTTAACATTAGCAAATACTTTTTATCTAAATTGCAATCTTTAACATTTATTACTTTATTTAGTTAGTTAATAAGAGGGTTCAAATATTTAACAAATATATTTTTAGCCTAAAAACTCCGATTTGATGCAGGTCCCCAAATTATGCCTCTAGCTTTTTTAATACAATTTAAACATTAGCAAATACTTTTTAGCTAATTTGCAATCTATATCATTTCTTACTTCATTTCTTACTTTATTAGTCAGTTAATGACAAAGTTTAAATGTTCATCTAAAATATTTGTACCTTAAAAACTCTAATTTGAAGCAGGTCCTTAAACTATGAATCTAAGTTTATTAATAAAATTTGAACATTAGCAAATACTTTTGAGCTAAATTGCAATCTATAACATTTCTTACTTTATTTAGTTAGTTGATAAGAGGGTTCAAATATTTAACAAATATATTTTTAGCTTAAAATCTCCGATTTGATGCAGGTCCCCAAATTATGCATCTAGCTTTTTTAATACAATTTAAACATTAGCAAATACTTTTTAGCTAATTTGCAATCTATAACATTTCTTACTTTATTTATTAGTCAGATAATGACAAAGTTTAAATGTTCATCTAAAATATTTGTACCTTAAAAACTCTAATTTGATGCAGGTACCCAAACTATGCATCTAAGTTTATTAATACAATTTTAACATTAGCAAATACTTTTTAACTAAATTGCAATCTTTAACATTTCTTACTTTATTTAGTTAGTTGATAAGAGGGTTCAAATATTTAACAAATATATTTTTAGCCTAAAAACTCCGATTTGATGCAGGTCCCCAAATTAGGTATCCAGCTTTTTTAATACAATTTAAACAATAGGAAATACTTTTTAGCTAATTTGCAATCTATATTATTTCTTACTTTATTTATTAGTCAGTTGATGACAAAGTTTAAATGTTCATCTAAGATTTTTGTAGATTAAAAAATCTGATTTGATGCAGGTCCCCAAACTATGCATCTAAGTTTATTAATAAAATTTGAACATTAGCAAATACTTTTTAGCTAAATTGCAATCTTTAACATTTCTTACTTTATTTAATTAGTTGATAAGAGGGTTCAAATATTTAACAAATATATTTTTAGCCTAAAAACTCCGATTTGATGCAGGTCCCCAAATTATGCCTCTAGCTTTTTTAATACAATTTAAACATTAGCAAATACTTTTTAGCTCATTTGCAATCTATAACATTTCTTACTTTAATTATTAGTTAGTTTATAAAAGAGTTTAAAAATTTAGCAAATATATTTTTAGCTTAAAACTCTGATTTGAGGCAGGTCCCCAAACTATGCATCTAGCTTTCTTAATACAACTTAAACATTAGCAAATACTTTTTAGCTAATTTGCAATCTATAACATTTCTTTCTTTATTTAGTTAGTTGATAAGAGGGTTCAAATATTTAACAAATATATTTTTAGCCTAAAAACTCCGATTTGAGGCAGGTCCTCAAACTATGCATCTAGCTTTTTTAATACAATTTAAACATTAGCAAATACTTTTTAGCTAATTTGCAATCTATACCATTTCTTACTTTATTTATTAGTCAGTTAATGACAAAGTTTAAATGTTCATCTAAAATATTTGTACTTTAAAAACTCTAATTTGATGCAGGTACCAAACTATGCATCTAAGTTTATTAATACAGTTTTAACATTAGCAAATACTTTTTATCTAAATTGCAATCTTTAACATTTCTTACTTTATTTATTAGTTAGTTTATAAAAGAGTTTTAAAATTTAGCATATATATTTTAAGCTTAAAACTCCGATTTGAGGCAGGTCCCCAAACTATGCATCTAGCTTTTTTAATACAATTTAATCATTAGCAAATACTTTTTAGCTAATTTGCAATCTATATTATTTCTTACTTTATTTATTAGTCAGTTGAAGACAAAGTTTAAATGTTCTTCTAAGATTTTTGTAGATTAAAAAATCTGATTTGATGCAGGTCCCCAAACTATGCATCTAAGTTTATTAATAAAATTTTAACATTAGCAAATACTTTTTAACTAATTTGCAATCTATAACTTTCCTTACTTTATTTGTTAGTTAGTTGATAAGAGGGTTCAAATATTTAACAAATATATTTTTAGCCTAAAAACTCCGATTTGATGCAGGTCCCCAAATTATGCCTCTAGCTTTTTTAATACAATTTAAACATTAGCAAATACTTTTTAGCTGATTTGCAATCTATATCATTTCTTACTTCATTTATTAGTCAGTTAATGACAAAGTTTAAATGTTCATCTAAAATATTTGTACCTTAAAAACTCTAATTTGAAGCAGGTACCCAAACTATGCATCTAAGTTTATTAATAAAATTTAAACATTAGCAAATACTTTTGAGCTAAATTGCAATTTATAACATTTCTTACTTTATTTAGTTAGTTGATAAGAGGGTTCAAATATTTAACAAATATATTTTTAGCTTAAAATCTCCGATTTGATGCAGGTCCCCAAATTATGCATCTAGCTTTTTTAATACAATTTAAACATTAGCAAATACTTTTTAGCTAATTTGCAATCTATAACATTTCTTACTTTATTTATTAGTCAGATAATGACAAAGTTTAAATGTTCATCTAAAATATTTGTACCTTAAAAACTCTAATTTGATGCAGGTACCCAAATTATGCATCTAAGTTTTTTAATACAATTTAAACATTAGCAAATACTTTTTAGCTAATTTGCAATCTATAACATTTCTTACTTTATTTGTTAGTTAGTTGATAAGAGGGTTCAAATATTTAACAAATATATTTTTAGCTTAAAAACTCCGATTTGAGGCAGGTCCCTAAATTATGCATCCAGCTTTTCTAATACAATTTAAACATAAGCAAATACTTTTTAGCTAATTTGCAATCTATATCATTTCTTACTTTATTTATTAGTCAGTTGATGACAAAGTTTAAATGTTCATCTAAGATATTTGTAGATTACAAAATCTGATTTGATGCAGGTCCCCAAAGTATGAATCTAAGTTTATTAATAAAATTTGAACATTAGCAAATACTTTTTAGCTAAATTGCAATCTATAACATTTTTTACTTTATTTAGTTAGTTGATAAGATGGTTCAAATATTTAACAAATATATTTTTAGCTTAAAATCTCCGATTTGATGCAGGTCCCCAAATTAGGTATCCAGCTTTTTTAATACAATTTAAACAATAGGAAATACTTTTTAGCTAATTTGCAATCTATATTATTTCTTACTTTATTTATTAGTCAGTTGATGACAAAGTTTAAATGTTCATCTAAGATTTTTGTAGATTAAAAAATCTGATTTGATGCAGGTCCCCAAACTATGCATCTAAGTTTATTAATAAAATTTGAACATTAGCAAATACTTTTTAGCTAAATTGCAATCTTTAACATTTCTTACTTTATTTAATTAGTTGATAAGAGGGTTCAAATATTTAACAAATATATTTTTAGCCTAAAAACTCCGATTTGATGCAGGTCCCCAAATTATGCCTCTAGCTTTTTTAATACAATTTAAACATTAGCAAATACTTTTTAGCTCATTTGCAATCTATAACATTTCTTACTTTAATTATTAGTTAGTTTATAAAAGAGTTTAAAAATTTAGCAAATATATTTTTAGCTTAAAACTCTGATTTGAGGCAGGTCCCCAAACTATGCATCTAGCTTTCTTAATACAACTTAAACATTAGCAAATACTTTTTAGCTAATTTGCAATCTATAACATTTTTTACTTTATTTAGTTAGTTGATAAGATGGTTCAAATATTTAACAAATATATTTTTAGCTTAAAATCTCCGATTTGATGCAGGTCCCCAAATTAGGTATCCAGCTATTTTAATACAATTTAAACAATAGGAAATACTTTTTAGCTAATTTGCAATCTATATTATTTCTTACTTTATTTATTAGTCAGTTGATGACAAAGTTTAAATGTTCATCTAAGATTTTTGTAGATTAAAAAATCTGATTTGATGCAGGTCCCCAAACTATGCATCTAAGTTTATTAATAAAATTTGAACATTAGCAAATACTTTTTAGCTAAATTGCAATCTTTAACATTTCTTACTTTATTTAATTAGTTGATAAGAGGGTTCAAATATTTAACAAATATATTTTTAGCCTAAAAACTCCGATTTGATGCAGGTCCCCAAATTATGCCTCTAGCTTTTTTAATACAATTTAAACATTAGCAAATACTTTTTAGCTCATTTGCAATCTATAACATTTCTTACTTTAATTATTAGTTAGTTTATAAAAGAGTTTAAAAATTTAGCAAATATATTTTTAGCTTAAAACTCTGATTTGAGGCAGGTCCCCAAACTATGCATCTAGCTTTCTTAATACAACTTAAACATTAGCAAATACTTTTTAGCTAATTTGCAATCTATAACATTTCTTTCTTTATTTAGTTAGTTGATAAGAGGGTTCAAATATTTAACAAATATATTTTTAGCCTAAAAACTCCGATTTGAGGCAGGTCCTCAAACTATGCATCTAGCTTTTTTAATACAATTTAAACATTAGCAAATACTTTTTAGCTAATTTGCAATCTATATCATTTCTTACTTTATTTATTAGTCAGTTAATGACAAAGTTTAAATGTTCATCTAAAATATTTGTACTTTAAAAACTCTAATTTGATGCAGGTACCAAACTATGCATCTAAGTTTATTAATACAGTTTTAACATTAGCAAATACTTTTTATCTAAATTGCAATCTTTAACATTTCTTACTTTATTTATTAGTTAGTTTATAAAAGAGTTTTAAAATTTAGCATATATATTTTAAGCTTAAAACTCCGATTTGAGGCAGGTCCCCAAACTATGCATCTAGCTTTTTTAATACAATTTAATCATTAGCAAATACTTTTTAGCTAATTTGCAATCTATATTATTTCTTACTTTATTTATTAGTCAGTTGAAGACAAAGTTTAAATGTTCATCTAAGATTTCTGTAGATTAAAAAATCTGATTTGATGCAGGTCCCCAAACTATGCATCTAAGTTTATTAATAAAATTTTAACATTAGCAAATACTTTTTAACTAATTTGCAATCTATAACATTCCTTACTTTATTTGTTAGTTAGTTGATAAAAGGGTTCAAATATTTAACAAATATATTTTTAGCCTAAAAACTCCGATTTGATGCAGGTCCCCAAATTATGCCTCTAGCTTTTTTAATACAATTTAAACATTAGCAAATACTTTTTAGCTGATTTGCAATCTATATCATTTCTTACTTCATTTATTAGTCAGTTAATGACAAAGTTTAATGTTCATCTAAAATATTTGTACCTTAAAAACTCTAATTTGAAGCAGGTACCCAAACTATGCATCTAAGTTTATTAATAAAATTTAAACATTAGCAAATACTTTTTAACTAATTTGCAATCTATAAAATTTCTTACTTTATTTGTTAGTTAGTTGATAAGAGGGTTTAAATATTTAAAAAATATATTTTTAGCTTAAAACTCCGATTCGAGGCAGGTCCCCAAACTATGCATCTAGCTTTTTTAATACAATTTAAACATTAGCAAATACTTTTTAGCTAATTTGCAATCTATATCATTTCTTACTTTATTTATTAGTCAGTTGATGACAAAGTTTAAATGTTCATCTAAGATATTTGTAGATTACAAAATCTGATTTGATGCAGGTCCCCAAAGTATGAATCTAAGTTTATTAATAAAATTTGAACATTAGCAAATACTTTTTAGCTAAATTGCAATCTATAACATTTCTTACTTTATTTAGTTAGTTGATAAGAGGGTTCAAATATTTAACAAATATATTTTTAGCTTAAAATCTCCGATTTGATGCAGGTCCCCAAATTATGCATCTAGCTTTTTTAATACAATTTAAACATTAGCAAATACTTTTTAACTGATTTGCAATCTATAACATTTCTTACTTTATTGATTAGTCAGATAATGACAAAGTTTAAATGTTCATCTAAAATATTTGTACCTTAAAAACTCTAATTTGATGCAGGTACCCAAATTATGCATCTAAGTTTATTAATACAATTTTAACATTAGCAAATACTTTTTATCTAAATTGCAATCTTTAACATTTATTACTTTATTTAGTTAGTTGATAAGAGGGTTCAAATATTTAACAAATATATTTTTAGCCTAAAAACTCCGATTTGATGCAGGTCCCCAAATTATGCCTCTAGCTTTTTTAATACAATTTAAACATTAGCAAATACTTTTTAGCTGATTTGCAATCTATATCATTTCTTACTTCATTTATTAGTCAGTTAATGACAAAGTTTAAATGTTCATCTAAAATATTTGTACCTTAAAAACTCTAATTTGAAGCAGGTACCCAAACTATGCATCTAAGTTTATTAATAAAATTTAAACATTAGCAAATACTTTTGAGCTAAATTGCAATTTATAACATTTCTTACTTTATTTAGTTAGTTGATAAGAGGGTTCAAATATTTAACAAATATATTTTTAGCTTAAAATCTCCGATTTGATGCAGGTCCCCAAATTATGCATCTAGCTTTTTTAATACAATTTAAACATTAGCAAATACTTTTTAGCTAATTTGCAATCTATAACATTTCTTACTTTATTTATTAGTCAGATAATGACAAAGTTTAAATGTTCATCTAAAATATTTGTACCTTAAAAACTCTAATTTGATGCAGGTACCCAAATTATGCATCTAAGTTTTTTAATACAATTTAAACATTAGCAAATACTTTTTAGCTAATTTGCAATCTATAACATTTCTTACTTTATTTGTTAGTTAGTTGATAAGAGGGTTCAAATATTTAACAAATATATTTTTAGCTTAAAAACTCCGATTTGAGGCAGGTCCCTAAATTATGCATCCAGCTTTTCTAATACAATTTAAACATAAGCAAATACTTTTTAGCTAATTTGCAATCTATATCATTTCTTACTTTATTTATTAGTCAGTTGATGACAAAGTTTAAATGTTCATCTAAGATATTTGTAGATTACAAAATCTGATTTGATGCAGGTCCCCAAAGTATGAATCTAAGTTTATTAATAAAATTTGAACATTAGCAAATACTTTTTAGCTAAATTGCAATCTATAACATTTTTTACTTTATTTAGTTAGTTGATAAGATGGTTCAAATATTTAACAAATATATTTTTAGCTTAAAATCTCCGATTTGATGCAGGTCCCCAAATTAGGTATCCAGCTTTTTTAATACAATTTAAACAATAGGAAATACTTTTTAGCTAATTTGCAATCTATATTATTTCTTACTTTATTTATTAGTCAGTTGATGACAAAGTTTAAATGTTCATCTAAGATTTTTGTAGATTAAAAAATCTGATTTGATGCAGGTCCCCAAACTATGCATCTAAGTTTATTAATAAAATTTGAACATTAGCAAATACTTTTTAGCTAAATTGCAATCTTTAACATTTCTTACTTTATTTAATTAGTTGATAAGAGGGTTCAAATATTTAACAAATATATTTTTAGCCTAAAAACTCCGATTTGATGCAGGTCCCCAAATTATGCCTCTAGCTTTTTTAATACAATTTAAACATTAGCAAATACTTTTTAGCTCATTTGCAATCTATAACATTTCTTACTTTAATTATTAGTTAGTTTATAAAAGAGTTTAAAAATTTAGCAAATATATTTTTAGCTTAAAACTCTGATTTGAGGCAGGTCCCCAAACTATGCATCTAGCTTTCTTAATACAACTTAAACATTAGCAAATACTTTTTAGCTAATTTGCAATCTATAACATTTTTTACTTTATTTAGTTAGTTGATAAGATGGTTCAAATATTTAACAAATATATTTTTAGCTTAAAATCTCCGATTTGATGCAGGTCCCCAAATTAGGTATCCAGCTATTTTAATACAATTTAAACAATAGGAAATACTTTTTAGCTAATTTGCAATCTATATTATTTCTTACTTTATTTATTAGTCAGTTGATGACAAAGTTTAAATGTTCATCTAAGATTTTTGTAGATTAAAAAATCTGATTTGATGCAGGTCCCCAAACTATGCATCTAAGTTTATTAATAAAATTTGAACATTAGCAAATACTTTTTAGCTAAATTGCAATCTTTAACATTTCTTACTTTATTTAATTAGTTGATAAGAGGGTTCAAATATTTAACAAATATATTTTTAGCCTAAAAACTCCGATTTGATGCAGGTCCCCAAATTATGCCTCTAGCTTTTTTAATACAATTTAAACATTAGCAAATACTTTTTAGCTCATTTGCAATCTATAACATTTCTTACTTTAATTATTAGTTAGTTTATAAAAGAGTTTAAAAATTTAGCAAATATATTTTTAGCTTAAAACTCTGATTTGAGGCAGGTCCCCAAACTATGCATCTAGCTTTCTTAATACAACTTAAACATTAGCAAATACTTTTTAGCTAATTTGCAATCTATAACATTTCTTTCTTTATTTAGTTAGTTGATAAGAGGGTTCAAATATTTAACAAATATATTTTTAGCCTAAAAACTCCGATTTGAGGCAGGTCCTCAAACTATGCATCTAGCTTTTTTAATACAATTTAAACATTAGCAAATACTTTTTAGCTAATTTGCAATCTATATCATTTCTTACTTTATTTATTAGTCAGTTAATGACAAAGTTTAAATGTTCATCTAAAATATTTGTACTTTAAAAACTCTAATTTGATGCAGGTACCAAACTATGCATCTAAGTTTATTAATACAGTTTTAACATTAGCAAATACTTTTTATCTAAATTGCAATCTTTAACATTTCTTACTTTATTTATTAGTTAGTTTATAAAAGAGTTTTAAAATTTAGCATATATATTTTAAGCTTAAAACTCCGATTTGAGGCAGGTCCCCAAACTATGCATCTAGCTTTTTTAATACAATTTAATCATTAGCAAATACTTTTTAGCTAATTTGCAATCTATATTATTTCTTACTTTATTTATTAGTCAGTTGAAGACAAAGTTTAAATGTTCATCTAAGATTTCTGTAGATTAAAAAATCTGATTTGATGCAGGTCCCCAAACTATGCATCTAAGTTTATTAATAAAATTTTAACATTAGCAAATACTTTTTAACTAATTTGCAATCTATAACATTCCTTACTTTATTTGTTAGTTAGTTGATAAAAGGGTTCAAATATTTAACAAATATATTTTTAGCCTAAAAACTCCGATTTGATGCAGGTCCCCAAATTATGCCTCTAGCTTTTTTAATACAATTTAAACATTAGCAAATACTTTTTAGCTGATTTGCAATCTATATCATTTCTTACTTCATTTATTAGTCAGTTAATGACAAAGTTTAATGTTCATCTAAAATATTTGTACCTTAAAAACTCTAATTTGAAGCAGGTACCCAAACTATGCATCTAAGTTTATTAATAAAATTTAAACATTAGCAAATACTTTTTAACTAATTTGCAATCTATAAAATTTCTTACTTTATTTGTTAGTTAGTTGATAAGAGGGTTTAAATATTTAAAAAATATATTTTTAGCTTAAAACTCCGATTCGAGGCAGGTCCCCAAACTATGCATCTAGCTTTTTTAATACAATTTAAACATTAGCAAATACTTTTTAGCTAATTTGCAATCTATATCATTTCTTACTTTATTTATTAGTCAGTTGATGACAAAGTTTAAATGTTCATCTAAGATATTTGTAGATTACAAAATCTGATTTGATGCAGGTCCCCAAAGTATGAATCTAAGTTTATTAATAAAATTTGAACATTAGCAAATACTTTTTAGCTAAATTGCAATCTATAACATTTCTTACTTTATTTAGTTAGTTGATAAGAGGGTTCAAATATTTAACAAATATATTTTTAGCTTAAAATCTCCGATTTGATGCAGGTCCCCAAATTATGCATCTAGCTTTTTTAATACAATTTAAACATTAGCAAATACTTTTTAACTGATTTGCAATCTATAACATTTCTTACTTTATTGATTAGTCAGATAATGACAAAGTTTAAATGTTCATCTAAAATATTTGTACCTTAAAAACTCTAATTTGATGCAGGTACCCAAATTATGCATCTAAGTTTATTAATACAATTTTAACATTAGCAAATACTTTTTATCTAAATTGCAATCTTTAACATTTATTACTTTATTTAGTTAGTTGATAAGAGGGTTCAAATATTTAACAAATATATTTTTAGCCTAAAAACTCCGATTTGATGCAGGTCCCCAAATTATGCCTCTAGCTTTTTTAATACAATTTAAACATTAGCAAATACTTTTTAGCTAATTTGCAATCTATAACATTTCTTACTTTATTTATTAGTTAGTTTATAAAAGAGTTTTTAAATTTAGCAAATATATTTTTAGCTTCAAACTCTGATTTGAGGCAGGTCCCCAAACTATGCATCTAAGTTTATTAATACAATTTTAACATTAGCAAATACTTTTTATCTAAATTGCAATCTTTAACATTTCTCACTTTATTTATTAGTTAGTTTATAAAAGAGTTTTAAAATTTAGCAAATATATTTTTAGCTTAAAAATCCGATTTGAGGCTGGTCCCCAAACTATGCATCTAGCTTTTTTAATACAATTTAAACATTAGCAAATACTTTTTAGCTAATTTGCAATCTATAACATTTCTTACTTTATTTGTTAGCAAGTTGATAAGAGGGGTCAAATATTTAACAAATATATTTTTAGCCTAAAAACTCCGATTTGATGCAGGTCCCCAAATTATGTATCCAGCTTTTTTAATACAATTTAAACATTAGCAAATACTTTTTAGCTAATTTGCAATCTATATCATTTCTTACTTTATTTATTAGTCAGTTGAGGACAAAGTTTAAATGTTCATCTAAGATATTTGTAGATTGAAAAATCTGATTTGATGCAGGTCCCCAAACTATGCATCTAAGTTTATTAATAAAATTTGAACATTAGCAAATACTTTTTATCTAAATTGCAATTTTTAACATTTCTTACTTTATTTAGTTAGTTGATAAAAGGGTTCAAATATTTAACAAATATATTTTTGGCCTAAAAACTCCGATTTGATGCAGGTCTTCAAATTATGTATCTAGCTTTTTTAATACAATTTAAACATTAGCAAATACTTTTTAGCTAATTTGCAATCTATATCATTTCTTACTTTATTTATTAGTCAGTTGATGACAAAGTTTAAATGTTCATCTGAAATATTTGTAGATTAAAAAATCTGATTTAATGCAGGTCCCCAAACTATGCATCTAAGTTTATTAATAAAATTTGAACATTAGCAAATAGTTTTTATCTAAATTGCAATCTTTAACATTCCTTACTTTATTTAGTTAGTCGATAAGAGGGTTCAAATATTTAACAAATACATTTTTAGCCTAAAATCTCCGATTTGATGCAGGTCCCCAAATTATGCATCTACCTTTTTTAATACAATTTAAACATTAGCAAATACTTTTTAGCTAATTTGCAATCTATAACATTTCTTACTTTATTTATTAGTTAGTTTATAAAAGAGTTTTAAAATTTAGCAAATATATTTTTAGCTTAAAACTCCGATTTGAGGCAGGTCCCCAAACTATGCTTCTAGCTTTTTTAATACAATTTAAACATTAGCAAATACTTTTTAGCTAATTTGCAATCTATAACATTTCTTACTTTATTTATTAGTTAGTTTATAAAAGAGTTTAAAAATTTAGCAAATATATTTTTAGCTTAAAACTCCGATTTGATGCAGGTCCCCAAATTATGCCTCTAGCTTTTTTAATACAATTTAAACATTAGCAAATACTTTTTAGCTGATTTGCAATCTATATCATTTCTTACTTCATTTATTAGTCAGTTAATGACAAAGTTTAATGTTCATCTAAAATATTTGTACCTTAAAAACTCTAATTTGAAGCAGGTACCCAAACTATGCATCTAAGTTTATTAATAAAATTTAAACATTAGCAAATACTTTTTAACTAATTTGCAATCTATAAAATTTCTTACTTTATTTGTTAGTTAGTTGATAAGAGGGTTTAAATATTTAAAAAATATATTTTTAGCTTAAAACTCCGATTCGAGGCAGGTCCCCAAACTATGCATCTAGCTTTTTTAATACAATTTAAACATTAGCAAATACTTTTTAGCTAATTTGCAATCTATATCATTTCTTACTTTATTTATTAGTCAGTTGATGACAAAGTTTAAATGTTCATCTAAGATATTTGTAGATTACAAAATCTGATTTGATGCAGGTCCCCAAAGTATGAATCTAAGTTTATTAATAAAATTTGAACATTAGCAAATACTTTTTAGCTAAATTGCAATCTATAACATTTCTTACTTTATTTAGTTAGTTGATAAGAGGGTTCAAATATTTAACAAATATATTTTTAGCTTAAAATCTCCGATTTGATGCAGGTCCCCAAATTATGCATCTAGCTTTTTTAATACAATTTAAACATTAGCAAATACTTTTTAGCTGATTTGCAATCTATAACATTTCTTACTTTATTGATTAGTCAGATAATGACAAAGTTTAAATGTTCATCTAAAATATTTGTACCTTAAAAACTCTAATTTGATGCAGGTACCCAAATTATGCATCTAAGTTTATTAATACAATTTTAACATTAGCAAATACTGTTTATCTAAATTGCAATCTTTAACATTTATTACTTTATTTAGTTAGTTGATAAGAGGGTTCAAATATTTAACAAATATATTTTTAGCCTAAAAACTCCGATTTGATGCAGGTCCCCAAATTATGCCTCTAGCTTTTTTAATACAATTTAAACATTAGCAAATACTTTTTAGCTAATTTGCAATCTATAACATTTCTTACTTTATTTATTAGTTAGTTTATAAAAGAGTTTTTAAATTTAGCAAATATATTTTTAGCTTCAAACTCTGATTTGAGGCAGGTCCCCAAACTATGCATCTAAGTTTATTAATACAATTTTAACATTAGCAAATACTTTTTATCTAAATTGCAATCTTTAACATTTCTCACTTTATTTATTAGTTAGTTTATAAAAGAGTTTTAAAATTTAGCAAATATATTTTTAGCTTAAAAATCCGATTTGAGGCTGGTCCCCAAACTATGCATCTAGCTTTTTTAATACAATTTAAACATTAGCAAATACTTTTTAGCTAATTTGCAATCTATAACATTTCTTACTTTATTTGTTAGCAAGTTGATAAGAGGGGTCAAATATTTAACAAATATATTTTTAGCCTAAAAACTCCGATTTGATGCAGGTCCCCAAATTATGTATCCAGCTTTTTTAATACAATTTAAACATTAGCAAATACTTTTTAGCTAATTTGCAATCTATATCATTTCTTACTTTATTTATTAGTCAGTTGAGGACAAAGTTTAAATGTTCATCTAAGATATTTGTAGATTGAAAAATCTGATTTGATGCAGGTCCCCAAACTATGCATCTAAGTTTATTAATAAAATTTGAACATTAGCAAATACTTTTTATCTAAATTGCAATTTTTAACATTTCTTACTTTATTTAGTTAGTTGATAAAAGGGTTCAAATATTTAACAAATATATTTTTGGCCTAAAAACTCTGATTTGATGCAGGTCTTCAAATTATGTATCTAGCTTTTTTAATACAATTTAAACATTAGCAAATACTTTTTAGCTAATTTGCAATCTATATCATTTCTTACTTTATTTATTAGTCAGTTGATGACAAAGTTTAAATGTTCATCTGAAATATTTGTAGATTAAAAAATCTGATTTAATGCAGGTCCCCAAACTATGCATCTAAGTTTATTAATAAAATTTGAACATTAGCAAATACTTTTTATCTAAATTGCAATCTTTAACATTCCTTACTTTATTTAGTTAGTCGATAAGAGGGTTCAAATATTTAACAAATACATTTTTAGCCTAAAATCTCCGATTTGATGCAGGTCCCCAAATTATGCATCTACCTTTTTTAATACAATTTAAACATTAGCAAATACTTTTTAGCTAATTTGCAATCTATAACATTTCTTACTTTATTTATTAGTTAGTTTATAAAAGAGTTTTAAAATTTAGCAAATATATTTTTAGCTTAAAACTCCGATTTGAGGCAGGTCCCCAAACTATGCTTCTAGCTTTTTTAATACAATTTAAACATTAGCAAATACTTTTTAGCTAATTTGCAATCTATAACATTTCTTACTTTATTTATTAGTTAGTTTATAAAAGAGTTTAAAAATTTAGCAAATATATTTTTAGCTTAAAACTCCGATTTGATGCAGGTCCCCAAATTATGCATCTAGCTTTTTTAATACAATTTAAACATTAGCAAATACTTTTTAGCTAATTTGCAATCTATAACATTTCTTACTTTATTTATTAGTGAGTTTATAAAAGAGTTTAAAAATTTAGCAAATATATTTTTAGCTTAAAACGCCGATTTGAGGCAGGTCACCAAACTATGCTTCTAGCTTTTTTAATACAATTTAAACATTAGCAAAAACTTTTTAGCTAATTTGCAATTTATATCATTTTTTACTTCATTTATTAGTCAGTTAATGACAAAGTTTAAATGTTCATCTGAAATATTTGAAGATTAAAAAATCTGATTTAATGCAGGTCCCCAAACTATGCATCTAAGTTTATTAATAAAATTTGAACATTAGCAAATACTTTTTATCTTAATTTTAAATCTTTAACATTTCTTACTTTATTTAGTTAGTTGATAAGAGGGTTAAAATATTTAACAAATACATTTTTAGCCAAAAAACTCTGATTTGATGCAGGTCTTCAAATTATGTATCTAGCTTTTTTAATACAATTTAAACATTAGCAAATACTTTTTAGCTAATTTGCAATCTATATCATTTCTTACTTTATTTATTAGTCAGTTGATGACAAAGTTTAAATGTTCATCTGAAATATTTGTAGATTAAAAAATCTGATTTAATGCAGGTCCCCAAACTATGCATCTAAGTTTATTAATAAAATTTGAACATTAGCAAATACTTTTTATCTAAATTGCAATTTTTAACATTTCTTACTTTATTTAGTTAGTTGATAAAAGGGTTCAAATATTTAACAAATATATTTTTAGCCTAAAAACTCCGATTTGATGCAGGTCCCCAAATTATGCATCTAGCTTTTTTAATACAATTTAAACATTAGCAAATACTTTTTAGCTAATTTGCAATCGATAACATTTCTTACTTTATTTGTTAGTTAGTTGATAAGAGGGTTCAAATATTTAACAAATATATTTTTAGCCTAAAAACTCCGATTTGAAGCAGGTCCCCAAATTATGTATCCAGCTTTTTTAATACAATTTAAACATTAGCAAATACTTTTTAGCTAATTTGCAATCTATAACATTTCTTACTTTATTTGTTAGTTAGTTGATAAGAGGGGTCAAATATTTAACAAATATATTTTTAGCCTAAAAACTCCGATTTGATGCAGGTCCCCAAATTATGTATCCAGCTTTTTTAATACAATTTAAACATTAGCAAATACTTTTTAGCTAATTTGCAATCTATAACATTTCTTACTTTATTTGTTAGTTAGTTGATAAGAGGGGTCAAATATTTAACAAATATATTTTTAGCCTAAAAACAACCGATTTGATGCAGGTCCCCAAATTATGTATCCAGC
Organism: Leptopilina syphax; assembly: GCA_032872505.1. Lineage (NCBI taxonomy): Eukaryota > Metazoa > Arthropoda > Insecta > Hymenoptera > Figitidae > Leptopilina > Leptopilina syphax. Next base: position 108,204 of record JAVJHT010000020.1, read on the forward strand.
TTTTTTAATACAATTTAAACATTAGCAAATACTTTTTAGCTAATTTGCAATCTATATCATTTCTTACTTTATTTATTAGTCAGTTGAGGACAAAGTTTAAATGTTCATCTAAGATATTTGTAGATTGAAAAATCTGATTTGATGCAGGTCCCCAAACTATGCATCTAAGTTTATTAATAAAATTTGAACATTAGCAAATACTTTTTATCTAAATTGCAATTTTTAACATTTCTTACTTTATTTAGTTAGTTGATAAAAGGGTTCAAATATTTAACAAATATATTTTTAGCCTAAAAACTCCGATTTGATGCAGGTCTTCAAATTATGTATCTAGCTTTTTTAATACAATTTAAACATTAGCAAATACTTTTTAGCTAATTTGCAATCTATATAATTTCTTACTTTATTTATTAGTCAGTTGATGACAAAGTTTAAATGTTCATCTGAAATATTTGTAGATTAAAAAATCTGATTTAATGCAGGTCCCCAAACTATGCATCTAAGTTTATTAATAAAATTTGAACATTAGCAAATACTTTTTATCTAAATTGCAATCTTAAACATTCCTTACTTTATTTAGTTAGTTGATAAGAGGGTTCAAATATTTACCATATATATTTTTAGCCTAAAAACTCCGATTTGATGCAGGTCCCCAAATTATGTATCAAGCTTTTTTAATACAATTTAAACATTAGCAAATACTTTTTAGCTAATTTGCAATCTATAACATTTCTTACTTTATTTATTAGTTAGTTTATAAAAGAGTTTAAAAATTTAGCAAATATATTTTTAGCTTAAAACTCCGATTTGATGCAGGTCCCCAAATTATGCATCTAGCTTTTTTAATACAATTTAAACATTAGCAAATACTTTTTAGCTAATTTGCAATCTATAACATTTCTTACTTTATTTATTAGTGAGTTTATAAAAGAGTTTAAAAATTTAGCAAATATATTTTTAGCTTAAAACGCCGATTTGAGGCAGGTCACCAAACTATGCTTCTAGCTTTTTTAATACAATTTAAACATTAGCAAAAACTTTTTAGCTAATTTGCAATTTATATCATTTTTTACTTCATTTATTAGTCAGTTAATGACAAAGTTTAAATGTTCATCTGAAATATTTGAAGATTAAAAAATCTGATTTAATGCAGGTCCCCAAACTATGCATCTAAGTTTATTAATAAAATTTGAACATTAGCAAATACTTTTTATCTTAATTTTAAATCTTTAACATTTCTTACTTTATTTAGTTAGTTGATAAGAGGGTTAAAATATTTAACAAATACATTTTTAGCCAAAAAACTCTGATTTGATGCAGGTCTTCAAATTATGTATCTAGCTTTTTTAATACAATTTTAACATTAGCAAATACTTTTTAGCTAATTTGCAATCTATATCATTTCTTACTTTATTTATTAGTCAGTTGATGACAAAGTTTAAATGTTCATCTGAAATATTTGTAGATTAAAAAATCTGATTTAATGCCGGTCCCCAAACTATGCATCTAAGTTTATTAATAAAATTTTAACATTAGCAAATACTTTATATCTAAATTGCAATCTTAAACATTCCTTACTTTATTTAGTTAGTTGATAAGAGGGTTTAAATATTAAAAAAATACATTTTTAGCCTAAAAACTCCGATTTGATGCAGGTCCCCAAATTATGCATCTAGCTTTTTTAATACAATTTAAACATTAGCAAATACTTTTTAGCTAATTTGTAATCTATATATTTTCTTACTTTATTTATTAGTCAGTTGATTACAAAGTTTAAATGTTCATCTAAGATATTTGTAGATTGAAAAATCTGATTTGATGCAGGTCCCTAAACTATGCATCTAAGTTTATTAATAAAATTTGAACATTAGCAAATACTTTTTATCTAAATTGCAATCTTTAACATTCCTTACTTTATTTAGTTAGTCGATAAGAGGGTTCAAATATTTAACAAATACATTTTTAGCCTAAAATCTCCGATTTGAGGCAGGTCCCCAAACTATGCTTCTAGCTTTTTTAATACAATTTAAACATTAGCAAATACTTTTTAGCTAATTTGCAATCTATAACATTTCTTACTTTATTTATTAGTTAGTTTATAAAAGAGTTTAAAAATTTAGCAAATATATTTTTAGCTTAAAACTCCGATTTGATGCAGGTCCCCAAATTATGCATCTAGCTTTTTTAATACAATTTAAACATTAGCAAATACTTTTTAGCTAATTTGCAATCTATAACATTTCTTACTTTATTTATTAGTGAGTTTATAAAAGAGTTTAAAAATTTAGCAAATATATTTTTAGCTTAAAACGCCGATTTGAGGCAGGTCACCAAACTATGCTTCTAGCTTTTTTAATACAATTTAAACATTAGCAAAAACTTTTTAGCTAATTTGCAATTTATATCATTTTTTACTTCATTTATTAGTCAGTTAATGACAAAGTTTAAATGTTCATCTGAAATATTTGAAGATTAAAAAATCTGATTTAATGCAGGTCCCCAAACTATGCATCTAAGTTTATTAATAAAATTTGAACATTAGCAAATACTTTTTATCTTAATTTTAAATCTTTAACATTTCTTACTTTATTTAGTTAGTTGATAAGAGGGTTAAAATATTTAACAAATACATTTTTAGCCAAAAAACTCTGATTTGATGCAGGTCTTCAAATTATGTATCTAGCTTTTTTAATACAATTTAAACATTAGCAAATACTTTTTAGCTAATTTGCAATCTATATCATTTCTTACTTTATTTATTAGTCAGTTGATGACAAAGTTTAAATGTTCATCTGAAATATTTGTAGATTAAAAAATCTGATTTAATGCAGGTCCCCAAACTATGCATCTAAGTTTATTAATAAAATTTGAACATTAGCAAATACTTTATATCTAAATTGCAATCTTAAACATTCCTTACTTTATTTAGTTAGTTGATAAGAGGGTTTAAATATTAAAAAAATACATTTTTAGCCTAAAAACTCCGATTTGATGCAGGTCCCCAAATTATGCATCTAGCTTTTTTAATACAATTTAAACATTAGCAAATACTTTTTAGCTAATTTGCAATCGATAACATTTCTTACTTTATTTGTTAGTTAGTTGATAAGAGGGTTCAAATATTTAACAAATATATTTTTAGCCTAAAAACTCCGATTTGAAGCAGGTCCCCAAATTATGTATCCAGCTTTTTTAATACAATTTAAACATTAGCAAATACTTTTTAGCTAATTTGCAATCTATAACATTTCTTACTTTATTTGTTAGTTAGTTGATAAGAGGGGTCAAATATTTAACAAATATATTTTTAGCCTAAAAACTCCGATTTGATGCAGGTCCCCAAATTATGTATCCAGCTTTTTTAATACAATTTAAACATTAGCAAATACTTTTTAGCTAATTTGCAATCTATAACATTTCTTACTTTATTTGTTAGTTAGTTGATAAGAGGGGTCAAATATTTAACAAATATATTTTTAGCCTAAAAACTCCGATTTAATGCAGGTCCCCAAATTATGTATCCAGCTTTTTTAATACAATTTAAACATTAGTAAATACTTTTTAGCTAATTTGCAATCTATATCATTTCTTACTTTATTTATTAGTCAGTTGAGGACAAAGTTTAAATGTTCATCTGAAATATTTGTAGATTAAAAAATCTGATTTGATGCAGGTCCCCAAACTATGCATCTAAGTTTATTAATAAAATTTGAACATTAGCAAATACTTTTTATCTAAATTGCAATTTTTAACATTTCTTACTTTATTTAGTTAGTTGAAAAAAGGGTTCAAATATTTAACAAATATATTTTTAGCCTAAAAACTCCGATTTGATGCAGGTCTTCAAATTATGTATCTAGCTTTTTTAATACAATTTAAACATTAGCAAATACTTTTTAGCTAATTTGCAATCTATATAATTTCTTACTTTATTTATTAGTCAGTTGATGACAAAGTTTAAATGTTCATCTGAAATATTTGTAGATTAAAAAATCTGATTTAATGCAGGTCCCCAAACTATGCATCTAAGTTTATTAATAAAATTTGAACATTAGCAAATACTTTTTATCTAAATTGCAATCTTAAACATTCCTTACTTTATTTAGTTAGTTGATAAGAGGGTTCAAATATTTAACATATATATTTTTAGCCTAAAAACTCCGATTTGATGCAGGTCCCCAAATTATGTATCAAGCTTTTTTAATACAATTTAAACATTAGCAAATACTTTTTAGCTAATTTGCAATCTATATCATTTCTTACTTTATTTATTAGTCAGTTGAGGACAAAGTTTAAATGTTCATCTAAGATATTTGTAGATTGAAAAATCTGATTTGATGCAGGTCCCCAAACTATGCATCTAAGTTTATTAATAAAATTTGAACATTAGCAAATACTTTTTATCTAAATTGCAATTTTTAACATTTCTTACTTTATTTAGTTAGTTGATAAAAGGGTTCAAATATTTAACAAATATATTTTTAGCCTAAAAACTCCGATTTGATGCAGGTCCCCAAATTATGTATCCAGCTTTTTTAATACAATTTAAACATTAGCAAATACTTTTTAGCTAATTTGAAATCTATATATTTTCTTACTTTATTTATTAGTCAGTTGAGGACAAAGTTTAAATGTTCATCTAAGATATTTGTAGATTGAAAAATCTGATTTGATGCAGGTCCCCAAACTATGCATCTAAGTTTATTCATAAAATTTGAACATTAGCAAATACTTTTTATCTAAATTGCAATCTTTATCATTTCTTACTTTATTTAGTTAGTTGATAAGAGGGTTCAAATATTTAACAAATACATTTTTAGCCTAAAATCTCCGATTTGATGCAGGTCCCCAAATTATGCATCTAGCTTTTTTAATACAATTTAAACATTAGCAAATACTTTTTAGCTAATTTGCAATCTATAACATTTCTTACTTTATTTATTAGTTATTTTATAAAAGAGTTTTAAAATTTAGCAAATATATTTTTAGCTTAAAACTCCGATTTGAGGCAGGTTTCCAAACTATGCATCTAAGTTTATTAATAAAATTTGAACATTAGCAAATACTTTTTATCTAAATTGCAATTTTTAACATTTCTTACTTTATTTAGTTAGTTGATAAAAGGGTTCAAATATTTAACAAATATATTTTTAGCCTAAAAACTCCGATTTGATGCAGGTCCCCAAATTATGTATCCAGCTTTTTTAATACAATTTAAACATTAGCAAATACTTTTTAGCTAATTTGTAATCTATATATTTTCTTACTTTATTTATTAGTCAGTTGAGGACAAAGTTTAAATGTTCATCTAAGATATTTGTAGATTGAAAAATCTGATTTGATGCAGGTCCCTAAACTATGCATCTAAGTTTATTAATAAAATTTGAACATTAGCAAATACTTTTTATCTAAATTGCAATCTTTAACATTCCTTACTTTATTTAGTTAGTCGATAAGAGGGTTCAAATATTTAACAAATACATTTTTAGCCTAAAATCTCCGATTTGATGCAGGTCCCCAAATTATGCATCTACCTTTTTTAATACAATTTAAACATTAGCAAATACTTTTTAGCTAATTTGCAATCTATAACATTTCTTACTTTATTTATTAGTTAGTTTATAAAAGAGTTTTAAAATTTAGCAAATATATTTTTAGCTTAAAACTCCGATTTGAGGCAGGTCCCCAAACTATGCTTCTAGCTTTTTTAATACAATTTAAACATTAGCAAATACTTTTTAGCTAATTTGCAATCTATAACATTTCTTACTTTATTTATTAGTTAGTTGATAAGAGGGGTCAAATATTTAACAAATATATTTTTAGCCTAAAAACTCCGATTTGATGCAGGTCCCCAAATTATGTATCCAGCTTTTTTAATACAATTTAAACATTAGCAAATACTTTTTAGCTAATTTGCAATCTATATCATTTCTTACTTTATTTATTAGTCAGTTGAGGACAAAGTTTAAATGTTCATCTAAGATATTTGTAGATTGAAAAATCTGATTTAATGCAGGTCCCCAAACTATGCATCTAAGTTTATTAATAAAATTTGAACATTAGCAAATACTTTTTAGCTAATTTGCAATCTATAACATTTCTTACTTTATTTGTTAGTTAGTTGATAAGAGGGGTCAAATATTTAACAAATATATTTTTAGCCTAAAAACTCCGATTTGATGCAGGTCCCCAAATTATGTATCCAGCTTTTTTAATACAATTTAAACATTAGCAAATACTTTTTAGCTAATTTGCAATCTATAACATTTCTTACTTTATTTGTTAGTTAGTTGATAAGAGGGGTCAAATATTTAACAAATATATTTTTAGCCTAAAAACTCCGATTTGATGCAGGTCCCCAAATTATGTATCAAGCTTTTTTAATACAATTTAAACATTAGCAAATACTTTTTAGCTAATTTGCAATCTATATCATTTCTTACTTTATTTATTAGTCAGTTGAGGACAAAGTTTAAATGTTTATCTAAGATATTTGTAGATTGAAAAATCTGATTTGATGCAGGTCCCCAAACTATGCATCTAAGTTTATTAATAAAATTTGAACATTAGCAAATACTTTTTATCTAAATTGCAATTTTTAACATTTCTTACTTTATTTAGTTAGTTGATAAAAGGGTTCAAATATTTAACAAATATATTTTTAGCCTAAAAACTCCGATTTGATGCAGGTCTTCAAATTATGTATCTAGCTTTTTTAATACAATTTAAACATTAGCAAATACTTTTTAGCTAATTTGCAATCTATATCATTTCTTACTTTATTTATTAGTCAGTTGATGACAAAGTTTAAATGTTCATCTGAAATATTTGTAGATTAAAAAATCTGATTTAATGCAGGTCCCCAAACTATGCATCTAAGTTTATTAATAAAATTTGAACATTAGCAAATACTTTTTATCTAAATTGCAATCTTAAACATTCCTTACTTTATTTAGTTAGTTGATAAGAGGGTTCAAATATTTAACATATATATTTTTAGCCTAAAAACTCCGATTTGATGCAGGTCCCCAAATTATGTATCCAGCTTTTTTAATACAATTTAAACATTAGCAAATAATTTTTAGCTAATTTGCAATCTATATCATTTCTTACTTTATTTATTAGTCAGTTGAGGACAAAGTTTAAATGTTCATCTAAGATATTTGTAGATTGAAAAATCTGATTTGATGCAGGTCCCCAAACTATGCATCTAAGTTTATTAATAAAATTTGAACATTAGCAAATACTTTTTATCTAAATTGCAATTTTTAACATTTCTTACTTTATTTAGTTAGTTGATAAAAGGGTTCAAATATTTAACAAATATATTTTTAGCCTAAAAACTCCGATTTGATGCAGGTCCCCAAATTATGTATCCAGCTTTTTTAATACAATTTAAACATTAGCAAATACTTTTTAGCTAATTTGCAATCTATATCATTTCTTACTTTATTTATTAGTCAGTTGAGGACAAAGTTTAAATGTTCATCTAAGATATTTGTAGATTGAAAAATCTGATTTGATGCAGGTCCCCAAACTATGCATCTAAGTTTATTAATAAAATTTGAACATTAGCAAATACTTTTTATCTAAATTGCAATTTTTAACATTTCTTACTTTATTTAGTTAGTTGATAAAAGGGTTCAAATATTTAACAAATATAATTTTAGCCTAAAAACTCCGATTTGATGCAGGTCTTCAAATTATGTATCTAGCTTTTTTAATACAATTTAAACATTAGCAAATACTTTTTAGCTAATTTGCAATCTATATCATTTCTTACTTTATTTATTAGTCAGTTGATGACAAAGTTTAAATGTTCATCTGAAATATTTGTAGATTAAAAAATCTGATTTAATGCAGGTCCCCAAACTATGCATCTAAGTTTATTAATAAAATTTGAACATTAGCAAATACTTTTTATCTAAATTGCAATCTTAAACATTCCTTACTTTATTTAGTTAGTTGATAAGAGGGTTCAAATATTTAACATATATATTTTTAGCCTAAAAACTCCGATTTGATGCAGGTCCCCAAATTATGTATCCAGCTTTTTTAATACAATTTAAACATTAGCAAATACTTTTTAGCTAATTTGCAATCTATATCATTTCTTACTTTATTTATTAGTCAGTTGAGGACAAAGTTTAAATGTTCATCTAAGATATTTGTAGATTGAAAAATCTGATTTGATGCAGGTCCCCAAACTATGCATCTAAGTTTATTAATAAAATTTGAACATTAGCAAATACTTTTTATCTAAATTGCAATTTTTAACATTTCTTACTTTATTTAGTTAGTTGATAAAAGGGTTCAAATATTTAACAAATATATTTTTAGCCTAAAAACTCCGATTTGATGCAGGTCCCCAAATTATGTATCCAGCTTTTTTAATACAATTTAAACATTAGCAAATACTTTTTAGCTAATTTGCAATCTATATCATTTCTTACTTTATTTATTAGTCAGTTGATGACAAAGTTTAAATGTTCATCTGAAATATTTGTAGATTAAAAAATCTGATTTAATGCAGGTCCCCAAACTATGCATCTAAGTTTATTAATAAAATTTGAACATTAGCAAATACTTTTTATCTAAATTGCAAATTTTAAACATTCCTTACTTTATTTAGTTAGTTGATAAGAGGGTTCAAATATTTAACATATATATTTTTAGCCTAAAAACTCCGATTTGATGCAGGTCCCCAAATTATGTATCCAGCTTTTTTAATACAATTTAAACATTAGCAAATACTTTTTAGCTAATTTGCAATCTATATCATTTCTTACTTTATTTATTAGTCAGTTGAGGACAAAGTTTAAATGTTCATCTAAGATATTTGTAGATTGAAAAATCTGATTTGATGCAGGTCCCCAAACTATGCATCTAAGTTTATTAATAAAATTTGAACATTAGCAAATACTTTTTATCTAAATTGCAATTTTTAACATTTCTTACTTTATTTAGTTAGTTGATAAAAGGGTTCAAATATTTAACAAATATATTTTTAGCCTAAAAACTCCGATTTGATGCAGGTCCCCAAATTATGTATCCAGCTTTTTTAATACAATTTAAACATTAGCAAATACTTTTTAGCTAATTTGCAATCTATATCATTTCTTACTTTATTTATTAGTCAGTTGAGGACAAAGTTTAAATGTTCATCTAAGATATTTGTAGATTGAAAAATCTGATTTGATGCAGGTCCCCAAACTATGCATCTAAGTTTATTAATAAAATTTGAATATTAGCAAATACTTTTTATCTAAATTGCAATTTTTAACATTTCTTACTTTATTTAGTTAGTTGATAAAAGGGTTCAAATATTTAACAAATATAATTTTAGCCTAAAAACTCCGATTTGATGCAGGTCTTCAAATTATGTATCTAGCTTTTTTAATACAATTTAAACATTAGCAAATACTTTTTAGCTAATTTGCAATCTATATCATTTCTTACTTTATTTATTAGTCAGTTGATGACAAAGTTTAAATGTTTATCTGAAATATTTGTAGATTAAAAAATCTGATTTAATGCAGGTCCCCAAACTATGCATCTAAGTTTATTAATAAAATTTGAACATTAGCAAATACTTTTTATCTAAATTGCAATCTTAAACATTCCTTACTTTATTTAGTTAGTTGATAAGAGGGTTCAAATATTTAACATATATATTTTTAGCCTAAAAAACTCCGATTTGATGCAGGTCCCCAAATTATGTATCCAGCTTTTTTAATACAATTTAAACATTAGCAAATACTTTTTAGCTAATTTGCAATCTATATCATTTCTTACTTTATTTATTAGTCAGTTGAGGACAAAGTTTAAATGTTCATCTAAGATATTTGTAGATTGAAAAATCTGATTTGATGCAGGTCCCCAAACTATGCATCTAAGTTTATTAATAAAATTTGAACATTAGCAAATACTTTTTATCTAAATTGCAATTTTTAACATTTCTTACTTTATTTAGTTAGTTGATAAAAGGGTTCAAATATTTAACAAATATAATTTTAGCCTAAAAACTCCGATTTGATGCAGGTCTTCAAATTATGTATCTAGCTTTTTTAATACAATTTAAACATTAGCAAATACTTTTTAGCTAATTTGCAATCTATATCATTTCTTACTTTATTTATTAGTCAGTTGATGACAAAGTTTAAATGTTTATCTGAAATATTTGTAGATTAAAAAATCTGATTTAATGCAGGTCCCCAAACTATGCATCTAAGTTTATTAATAAAATTTGAACATTAGCAAATACTTTTTATCTAAATTGCAATCTATAACATTTCTTACTTTATTTATTAGTTAGTTGATAAGAGGGTTCAAATATTTAACAAATATATTTTTAGCCTAAAAACTCCGATTTGATGCAGGTCTTCAAATTATGTATCTAGCTTTTTTAATACAATTTAAACATTAGCAAATACTTTTTAGCTAATTTGCAATCTATATCATTTCTTACTTTATTTATTAGTCAGTTGATGACAAAGTTTAAATGTTCATCTGAAATATTTGTAGATTAAAAAATCTGATTTAATGCAGGTCCCCAAACTATGCATCTAAGTTTATTAATAAAATTTGAACATTAGCAAATACTTTTTATCTAAATTGCAATCTTAAACATTCCTTACTTTATTTAGTTAGTTGATAAGAGGGTTCAAATATTTAACATATATATTTTTAGCCTAAAAACTCCGATTTGATGCAGGTCCCCAAATTATGTATCCAGCTTTTTTAATACAATTTAAACATTAGCAAATACTTTTTAGCTAATTTGCAATCTATATCATTTCTTACTTTATTTATTAGTCAGTTGAGGACAAAGTTTAAATGTTCATCTAAGATATTTGTAGATTGAAAAATCTGATTTGATGCAGGTCCCCAAACTATGCATCTAAGTTTATTAATAAAATTTGAACATTAGCAAATACTTTTTATCTAAATTGCAATTTTTAACATTTCTTACTTTATTTAGTTAGTTGATAAAAGGGTTCAAATATTTAACAAATATATTTTTAGCCTAAAAACTCCGATTTGATGCAGGTCTTCAAATTATGTATCTAGCTTTTTTAATACAATTTAAACATTAGCAAATACTTTTTAGCTAATTTGCAATCGATAACATTTCTTACTTTATTTGTTAGTTAGTTGATAAGAGGGTTCAAATATTTAACAAATATATTTTTAGCCTAAAAACTCCGATTTGATGCAGGTCCCCAAATTATGTATCCAGCTTTTTTAATACAATTTAAACATTAGCAAATACTTTTTAGCTAATTTGCAATCTATAACATTTCTTACTTTATTTGTTAGTTAGTTGATAAGAGGGGTCAAATATTTAACAAATATATTTTTAGCCTAAAAACTCCGATTTGATGCAGGTCCCCAAATTATGTATCCAGCTTTTTTAATACAATTTAAACATTAGCAAATACTTTTTAGCTAATTTGCAATCTATAACATTTCTTACTTTATTTGTTAGTTAGTTGATAAGAGGGGTCAAATATTTAACAAATATATTTTTAGCCTAAAAACTCCGATTTGATGCAGGTCCCCAAATTATGTATCCAGCTTTTTTAATACAATTTAAACATTAGCAAATACTTTTTAGCTAATTTGCAATCTATAACATTTCTTACTTTATTTGTTAGTTAGTTGATAAGAGGGGTCAAATATTTAACAAATATATTTTTAGCCTAAAAACTCCGATTTGATGCAGGTCCCCAAATTATGTATCAAGCTTTTTTAATACAATTTAAACATTAGCAAATACTTTTTAGCTAATTTGCAATCTATATCATTTCTTACTTTATTTATTAGTCAGTTGAGGACAAAGTTTAAATGTTTATCTAAGATATTTGTAGATTGAAAAATCTGATTTGATGCAGGTCCCCAAACTATGCATCTAAGTTTATTAATAAAATTTGAACATTAGCAAATACTTTTTATCTAAATTGCAATTTTTAACATTTCTTACTTTATTTAGTTAGTTGATAAAAGGGTTCTAATATTTAACAAATATATTTTTAGCCTAAAAACTCCGATTTGATGCAGGTCTTCAAATTATGTATCTAGCTTTTTTAATACAATTTAAACATTAGCAAATACTTTTTAGCTAATTTGCAATCTATATCATTTCTTACTTTATTTATTAGTCAGTTGATGACAAAGTTTAAATGTTCATCTGAAATATTTGTAGATTAAAAAATCTGATTTAATGCAGGTCCCCAAACTATGCATCTAAGTTTATTAATAAAATTTGAACATTAGCAAATACTTTTTATCTAAATTGCAATCTTAAACATTCCTTACTTTATTTAGTTAGTTGATAAGAGGGTTCAAATATTTAACATATATATTTTTAGCCTAAAAACTCCGATTTGATGCAGGTCCCCAAATTATGTATCCAGCTCTTTTAATACAATTTAAACATTAGCAAATACTTTTTAGCTAATTTGCAATCTATATCATTTCTTACTTTATTTATTAGTCAGTTGAGGACAAAGTTCAAATGTTCATCTAAGATATTTGTAGATTGAAAAATCTGATTTGATGCAGGTCCCCAAACTATGCATCTAAGTTTATTAATAAAATTTGAACATTAGCAAATACTTTTTATCTAAATTGCAATTTTTAACATTTCTTACTTTATTTAGTTAGTTGATAAAAGGGTTCAAATATTTAACAAATATATTTTTAGCCTAAAAACTCCGATTTGATGCAGGTCCCCAAATTATGTATCCAGCTTTTTTAATACAATTTAAACATTAGCAAATACTTTTTAGCTAATTTGCAATCTATATCATTTCTTACTTTATTTATTAGTCAGTTGAGGACAAAGTTTAAATGTTCATCTAAGATATTTGTAGATTGAAAAATCTGATTTGATGCAGGTCCCCAAACTATGCATCTAAGTTTATTAATAAAATTTGAACATTAGCAAATACTTTTTATCTAAATTGCAATTTTTAACATTTCTTACTTTATTTAGTTAGTTGATAAAAGGGTTCAAATATTTAACAAATATAATTTTAGCCTAAAAACTCCGATTTGATGCAGGTCTTCAAATTATGTATCTAGCTTTTTTAATACAATTTAAACATTAGCAAATACTTTTTAGCTAATTTGCAATCTATATCATTTCTTACTTTATTTATTAGTCAGTTGATGACAAAGTTTAAATGTTCATCTGAAATATTTGTAGATTAAAAAATCTGATTTAATGCAGGTCCCCAAACTATGCATCTAAGTTTATTAATAAAATTTGAACATTAGCAAATACTTTTTATCTAAATTGCAATCTTAAACATTCCTTACTTTATTTAGTTAGTTGATAAGAGGGTTCAAATATTTAACATATATATTTTTAGCCTAAAAACTCCGATTTGATGCAGGTCCCCCAATTTATGTATCCAGCTTTTTTAATACAATTTAAACATTAGCAAATACTTTTTAGCTAATTTGCAATCTATATCATTTCTTACTTTATTTATTAGTCAGTTGAGGACAAAGTTTAAATGTTCATCTAAGATATTTGTAGATTGAAAAATCTGATTTGATGCAGGTCCCCAAACTATGCATCTAAGTTTATTAATAAAATTTGAACATTAGCAAATACTTTTTATCTAAATTGCAATTTTTAACATTTCTTACTTTATTTAGTTAGTTGATAAAAGGGTTCAAATATTTAACAAATATATTTTTAGCCTAAAAACTCCGATTTGATGCAGGTCCCCAAATTATGTATCCAGCTTTTTTAATACAATTTAAACATTAGCAAATACTTTTTAGCTAATTTGCAATCTATATCATTTCTTACTTTATTTATTAGTCAGTTGAGGACAAAGTTTAAATGTTTATCTAAGATATTTGTAGATTGAAAAATCTGATTTGATGCAGGTCCCCAAACTATGCATCTAAGTTTATTAATAAAATTTGAACATTAGCAAATACTTTTTATCTAAATTGCAATTTTTAACATTTCTTACTTTATTTAGTTAGTTGATAAAAGGGTTCAAATATTTAACAAATATATTTTTAGCCTAAAAACTCCGATTTGATGCAGGTCTTCAAATTATGTATCTAGCTTTTTTAATACAATTTAAACATTAGCAAATACTTTTTAGCTAATTTGCAATCTATATCATTTCTTACTTTATTTATTAGTCAGTTGATGACAAAGTTTAAATGTTCATCTGAAATATTTGTAGATTAAAAAATCTGATTTAATGCAGGTCCCCAAACTATGCATCTAAGTTTATTAATAAAATTTGAACATTAGCAAATACTTTTTATCTAAATTGCAATCTTAAACATTCCTTACTTTATTTAGTTAGTTGATAAGAGGGTTCAAATATTTAACATATATATTTTTAGCCTAAAAACTCCGATTTGATGCAGGTCCCCAAATTATGTATCCAGCTTTTTTAATACAATTTAAACATTAGCAAATACTTTTTAGCTAATTTGCAATCTATATCATTTCTTACTTTATTTATTAGTCAGTTGAGGACAAAGTTTAAATGTTCATCTAAGATATTTGTAGATTGAAAAATCTGATTTGATGCAGGTCCCCAAACTATGCATCTAAGTTTATTAATAAAATTTGAACATTAGCAAATACTTTTTATCTAAATTGCAATTTTTAACATTTCTTACTTTATTTAGTTAGTTGATAAAAGGGTTCAAATATTTAACAAATCTATTTTTAGCCTAAAAACTCCGATTTGATGCAGGTCTTCAAATTATGTATCTAGCTTTTTTAATACAATTTAAACATTAGCAAATACTTTTTAGCTAATTTGCAATCGATAACATTTCTTACTTTATTTGTTAGTTAGTTGATAAGAGGGTTCAAATATTTAACAAATATATTTTTAGCCTAAAAACTCCGATTTGATGCAGGTCCCCAAATTATGTATCCAGCTTTTTTAATACAATTTAAACATTAGCAAATACTTTTTAGCTAATTTGCAATCTATAACATTTCTTACTTTATTTGTTAGTTAGTTGATAAGAGGGGTCAAATATTTAACAAATATATTTTTAGCCTAAAAACTCCGATTTGATGCAGGTCCCCAAATTATGTATCCAGCTTTTTTAATACAATTTAAACATTAGCAAATACTTTTTAGCTAATTTGTAATCTATATATTTTCTTACTTTATTTATTAGTCAGTTGAGGACAAAGTTTAAATGTTCATCTAAGATATTTGTAGATTGAAAAATCTGATTTGATGCAGGTCCCCAAACTATGCATCTAAGTTTATTAATAAAATTTGAACATTAGCAAATACTTTTTATCTAAATTGCAATCTTTATCATTTCTTACTTTATTTAGTTAGTTGATAAGAGGGTTCAAATATTTAACAAATACATTTTTAGCCTAAAATCTCCGATTTGATGCAGGTCCCCAAATTATGCATCTAGCTTTTTTAATACAATTTAAACATTAGCAAATACTTTTTAGCTAATTTGCAATCTATAACATTTCTTACTTTATTTATTAGTTATTTTATAAAAGAGTTTTAAAATTTAGCAAATATATTTTTAGCTTAAAACTCCGATTTGAGGCAGGTCCCCAAACTATGCTTCTAGCTTTTTTAATACAATTTAAACATTAGCAAATACTTTTTAGCTAATTTGCAATCTATAACATTTCTTACTTTATTTGTTAGTTAGTTGATAAGAGGGGTCAAATATTTAACAAATATATTTTTAGCCTAAAAACTCCGATTTGATGCAGGTCCCCAAATTATGTATCCAGCTTTTTTAATACAATTTAAACATTAGCAAATACTTTTTAGCTAATTTGCAATCTATATCATTTCTTACTTTATTTATTAGTCAGTTGAGGACAAAGTTTAAATGTTCATCTAAGATATTTGTAGATTGAAAAATCTGATTTAATGCAGGTCCCCAAACTATGCATCTAAGTTTATTAATAAAATTTGAACATTAGCAAATACTTTTTAGCTAATTTGCAATCTATAACATTTCTTACTTTATTTATTAGTTAGTTTATAAAAGAGTTTTAAAATTTAGCAAATATATTTTTAGCTTAAAACTCCGATTTGAGGCAGGTCCCCAAACTATGCTTTTAGCTTTTTTAATACAATTTAAACATTAGCAAATACTTTTTAGCTAATTTGCAATCTATAACATTTCTTACTTTATTTATTAGTTAGTTTATAAAAGAGTTTAAAAATTTAGCAAATATATTTTTAGCTTAAAACTCCGATTTGATGCAGGTCCCCAAATTATGCATCTAGCTTTTTTAATACAATTTAAACATTAGCAAATACTTTTTAGCTAATTTGCAATCTATAACATTTCTTACTTTATTTATTAGTGAGTTTATAAAAGAGTTTAAAAATTTAGCAAATATATTTTTAGCTTAAAACGCCGATTTGAGGCAGGTCACCAAACTATGCTTCTAGCTTTTTTAATACAATTTAAACATTAGCAAATACTTTTTAGCTAATTTGCAATCTATAACATTTCTTACTTTATTTATTAGTTAGTTTATAAAAGAGTTTAAAAATTTAGCAAATATATTTTTAGCTTAAAACTCCGATTTGATGCAGGTCTTTAAATTATGTATCTAGCTTTTTTAATACAATTTAAACATTAGCAAATACTTTTTAGCTAATTTGCAATCTATATCATTTCTTACTTTATTTATTAGTCAGTTGATGACAAAGTTTAAATGTTCATCTAAAATATTTGTAGATTAAAAAATCTGATTTAATGCAGGTCCCCAAACTATGCATCTAAGTTTATTAATAAAATTTGAACATTAGCAAATACTTTATATCTAAATTGCAATCTTAAACATTCCTTACTTTATTTAGTTAGTTGATAAGAGGGTTTAAATATTTAAAAAATACATTTTTAGCCTAAAAACTCCGATTTGATGCAGGTCCCCAAATTATGCATCTAGCTTTTTTAATACAATTTAAACATTAGCAAATACTTTTTAGCTAATTTGCAATCGATAACATTTCTTACTTTATTTGTTAGTTAGTTGATAAGAGGGTTCAAATATTTAACAAATATATTTTTAGCCTAAAAACTCCGATTTGAAGCAGGTCCCCAAATTATGTATCCAGCTTTTTTAATACAATTTAAACATTAGCAAATACTTTTTAGCTAATTTGCAATCTATAACATTTCTTACTTTATTTGTTAGTTAGTTGATAAGAGGGGTCAAATATTTAACAAATATATTTTTAGCCTAAAAACTCCGATTTGATGCAGGTCCCCAAATTATGTATCCAGCTTTTTTAATACAATTTAAACATTAGCAAATACTTTTTAGCTAATTTGCAATCTATAACATTTCTTACTTTATTTGTTAGTTAGTTGATAAGAGGGGTCAAATATTTAACAAATATATTTTTAGCCTAAAAACTCCGATTTGATGCAGGTCCCCAAATTATGTATCCAGCTTTTTTAATACAATTTAAACATTAGCAAATACTTTTTAGCTAATTTGCAATCTATATCATTTCTTACTTTATTTAATAGTCAGTTGAGGACAAAGTTTAAATGTTCATCTAAGATATTTGTAGATTGAAAAATCTGATTTGATGCAGGTCCCCAAACTATGCATCTAAGTTTATTAATAAAATTTGAACATTAGCAAATACTTTTTATCTAAATTGCAATTTTTAACATTTCTTACTTTATTTAGTTAGTTGATAAAAGGGTTCAAATATTTAACAAATACATTTTTAGCCTAAAATCTCCGATTTGATGCAGGTCCCCAAATTATGCATCTAGCTTTTTTAATACAATTTAAACATTAGCAAATACTTTTTAGCTAATTTGCAATCTATAACATTTCTTACTTTATTTATTAGTTATTTTATAAAAGAGTTTTAAAATTTAGCAAATATATTTTTAGCTTAAAACTCCGATTTGAGGCAGGTCCCCAAACTATGCTTCTAGCTTTTTTAATACAATTTAAACATTAGCAAATACTTTTTAGCTAATTTGCAATCTATAACATTTCTTACTTTATTTATTGGTTAGTTTATAAAAGAGTTTAAAAATTTAGCAAATATATTTTTAGCTTAAAACTCCGATTTGATGCAGGTCCCCAAATTATGCATCTAGCTTTTTTAATACAATTTAAACATTAGCAAATACTTTTTAGCTAATTTGCAATCTATAACATTTCTTACTTTATTTATTAGTTAGTTTATAAAAGAGTTTAAAAATTTAGCAAATATATTTTTAGCTTAAAACTCCGATTTGATGCAGGTCCCCAAATTATGCATCTAGCTTTTTTAATACAATTTAAACATTAGCAAATACTTTTTAGCTAATTTGAAATCTATAACATTTGTTACTTTATTTGTTAGTTAGTTGATAAGAGGGTTCAAATATTTAACAAATATATTTTTTAGCCTAAAAACTCCGATTTGATGCAGGTCCCCAAATTATGTATCCAGCTTTTTTAATACAATTTAAACATTAGCAAATACTTTTTAGCTAATTTGCAATCTATATCATTTCTTACTTTATTTATTAGTCAGTTGATGACAAAGTTTAAATGTTCATCAGAAATATTTGTAGATTAAAAAATCTGATTTAATGCAGGTCCCCAAACTATGCATCTAAGTTTATTAATAAAATTTGAACATTAGCAAATACTTTTTATCTAAATTGCAATCTTTAACATTCCTTACTTTATTTAGTTAGTCGATAAGAGGGTTCAAATATTTAACAAATACATTTTTAGCCTAAAAACTCTGATTTGATGCAGGTCCCCAAATTATGCATCTAGCTTTTTTAATACAATTTAAACATTAGCAAATACTTTTTAGCTAATTTGCAATCTATATCATTTCTTACTTTATTTATTAGTTAGTTTATAAAAGAGTTTTAAAATTTAGCAAATATATTTTTAGCTTAAAACTCCGATTTGAGGCTGGTCCCCAAACTATGCATCTAAGTTTATTAATAAAATTTGAACATTAGCAAATACTTTTTATCTAAATTGCAATTTTTAACATTTCTTACTTTATTTAGTTAGTTGATAAAAGGGTTCAAATATTTAACAAATATATTTTTAGCCTAAAAACTCCGATTTGATGCAGGTCCCCAAATTATGTATCCAGCTTTTTTAATACAATTTAAACATTAGCAAATACTTTTTAGCTAATTTGCAATCTATATCATTTCTTACTTTATTTATTAGTCAGTTGAGGACAAAGTTTAAATGTTCATCTAAGATATTTGTAGATTGAAAAATCTGATTTGATGCAGGTCCCCAAACTATGCATCTAAGTTTATTAATAAAATTTGAACATTAGCAAATACTTTTTATCTAAATTGCAATTTTTAACATTTCTTACTTTATTTAGTTAGTTGATAAAAGGGTTCAAATATTTAACAAATATATTTTTGGCCTAAAAACTCCGATTTGATGCAGGTCTTTAAATTATGTATCTAGCTTTTTTAATACAATTTAAACATTAGCAAATACTTTTTAGCTAATTTGCAATCTATATAATTTCTTACTTTATTTATTAGTCAGTTGATGACAAAGTTTAAATGTTCATCTGAAATATTTGTAGATTAAAAAATCTGATTTAATGCAGGTCCCCAAACTATGCATCTAAGTTTATTAATAAAATTTGAACATTAGCAAATACTTTTTATCTAAATTGCAATCTTAAACATTCCTTACTTTATTTAGTTAGTTGATAAGAGGGTTCAAATATTTAACAAATACATTTTTTAGCCTAAAAACTCCGATTTGATGCAGGTCCCCAATATGCATCTAGCTTTTTTAATACAATTTAAACATTAGCAAATACTTTTTAGCTAATTTGCAATCGATAACATTTCTTACTTTATTTGTTAGTTAGTTGATAAGAGGGTTCAAATATTTAACAAATATATTTTTAGCCTAAAAACTCCGATTTGATGCAGGTCCCCAAATTATGTATCCAGCTTTTTTAATACAATTTAAACATTAGCAAATACTTTTTAGCTAATTTGTAATCTATATATTTTCTTACTTTATTTATTAGTCAGTTGAGGACAAAGTTTAAATGTTCATCTAAGATATTTGTAGATTGAAAAATCTGATTTGATGCAGGTCCCCAAACTATGCATCTAAGTTTATTAATAAAATTTGAACATTAGCAAATACTTTTTATCTAAATTGCAATCTTTATCATTTCTTACTTTATTTAGTTAGTTGATAAGAGGGTTCAAATATTTAACAAATACATTTTTAGCCTAAAATCTCCGATTTGATGCAGGTCCCCAAATTATGCATTTAGCTTTTTTAATACAATTTAAACATTAGCAAATACTTTTTAGCTAATTTGTAATCTATATCATTTCTTACTTTATTTATTAGTCAGTTGATGACAAAGTTTAAATGTTCATCTGAAATATTTGTAGATTAAAAAATCTGATTTAATGCAGGTCCCCAAACTATGCATCTAAGTTTATTAATAAAATTTGAACATTAGCAAATACTTTTTATCTAAATTGCAATCTTAAACATTCCTTACTTTATTTAGTTAGTTGATAAGAGGGTTCAAATATTTAACAAATACTTTTTTAGCCTAAAAACTCCGATTTGATGCAGGTCCCCAAATTATGTATCCAGCTTTTTTAATATAATTTAAACATTAGCAAATGCTTTTTAGCTAATTTGCAATCTATAACATTTCTTACTTTATTTAATAGTTAGTTTATAAAAGAGTTTTAAAATTTAGCAAATATATTTTTAGCTTAAAACTCCGATTTGAGGCAGGTCCCCAAATTATGCATCTAGCTTTTTTAATACAATTTAAACATTAGCAAATACTTTTTAGCTAATTTGCAATCTATAACATTTCTTACTTTATTTATTAGTTAGTTTATAAAAGAGTTTAAAAATTTAGCAAATATATTTTTAGCTTAAAACTCCGATTTGATGCAGGTCCCCAAATTATGCATCTAGCTTTTTTAATACAATTTAAACATTAGCAAATACTTTTTAGCTAATTTGAAATCTATAACATTTGTTACTTTATTTGTTAGTTAGTTGAAAAGAGGGTTCAAATATTTAACAAATATATTTTTAGCCTAAAAACTCCGATTTGATGCAGGTCCCCCAATTTATGTATCCAGCTTTTTTAATACAATTTAAACATTAGCAAATACTTTTTAGCTAATTTGCAATCTATATCATTTCTTACTTTATTTATTAGTCAGTTGATGACAAAGTTTAAATGTTCATCTAAGATTTTTGTAGATTAAAAAATCTGATTTGATGCAGGTCCCCAAACTATGCATCTAAGTTTATTAATAAAATTTGAACATTAGCAAATACTTTTTAGCTAAATTGCAATCTATAACATTTCTTACTTTATTTAGTGAGTTGATAAGAGGGTTCAAATATTTAACAAATATATTTTTAGCTTAAAAACTCCGATTTGAGGCAGGTCCCCAAATTATGCATCCAGCTTTTTTAATACAATTTAAACATTAGCAAATACTTTTTAGCTAATTTTCAATCTATATCATTTCTTACTTTATTTATTAGTCAGTTAATGACAAAGTTTAAATGTTTATCTAAAATAATTGTACCTTAAAAACTCTAAATTGATGCAGGTACCCAAACTATGCATCTAAGTTTATTAATACAATTTTAACATTAGCAAATACTTTTTTTCTAAATTGCAATCTTTAACATTTCTTACTTTATTTAGTTAGTTGATGAGAGGGTTCAAATATTTAACAAATATATTTTTAGCCTAAAAACTCCGATTTTATGCAGGTCCCCAAATAATGCCTCTAGCTTTTTTAATACAATTTAAACATTAGCAAATACTTTTTAGCTAATTTGCAATCTATAACATTTCTTACTTTATTTATTAGTTATTTTATAAAAGAGTTTTAAAATTTAGCAAATATATTTTTAGCTTAAAACTCCGATTTGAGGCAGGTCCCCAAACTATGCTTCTAGCTTTTTTAATACAATTTAAACATTAGCAAATACTTTTTAGCTAATTTTGAATCTATAACATTTCTTACTTTATTTATTGGTTAGTTTATAAAAGAGTTTAAAAATTTAGCAAATATATTTTTAGCTTAAAACTCCGATTTGATGCAGGTCCCCAAATTATGCATCTAGCTTTTTTAATACAATTTAAACATTAGCAAATACTTTTTAGCTAATTTGCAATCTATAACATTTCTTACTTTATTTATTAGTTAGTTTATAAAAGAGTTTAAAAATTTAGCAAATATATTTTTAGCTTAAAACTCCGATTTGATGCAGGTCCCCAAATTATGCATCTAGCTTTTTTAATACAATTTAAACATTAGCAAATACTTTTTAGCTAATTTGAAATCTATAAAATTTGTTACTTTATTTGTTAGTTAGTTGATAAGAGGGTTCAAATATTTAACAAATATATTTTTAGCCTAAAAACTCCGATTTGATGCAGGTCCCCAAATTATGTATCCAGCTTTTTTAATACAATTTAAACATTAGCAAATACTTTTTAGCTAATTTGCAATCTATATCATTTCTTACTTTATTTATTAGTCAGTTGATGACAAAGTTTAAATGTTCATCTAAGATTTTTGTAGATTAAAAAATCTGATTTGATGCAGGTCCCCAAACTATGCATGTAAGTTTATTAATAAAATTTGAACATTAGCAAATACTTTTTAGCTAAATTGCAATCTTAAACATTCTTTACTTTATTTAGTTAGTTGATAAGAGGGTTCAAATATTTAACAAATACATTTTTAGCCTAAAAACTCCGATTTGATGCAGGTCCCCAAATTATGCATTTAGCTTTTTTAATACAATTTAAACATTAGCAAATACTTTTTAGCTAATTTGCAATCTATAACATTTCTTACTTTATTTATAAGTTATTTTATAAAAGAGTTTTAAAATTTAGCAAATATATTTTTAGCTTAAAACTCCGATTTGAGGCAGGTCCCCAAACTATGCTTCTAGCTTTTTTAATACAATTTAAACATTAGCAAATACTTTTTAGCTAATTTGCAATCTATAACATTTCTTACTTTATTTATTGGTTAGTTTATAAAAGAGTTTAAAAATTTAGCAAATATATTTTTAGCTTAAAACTCCGATTTGATGCAGGTCCCCAAATTATGCATCTAGCTTTTTAAATATAATTTAAACATTAGCAAATGCTTTTTAGCTAATTTGCAATCTATAACATTTCTTACTTTATTTAATAGTTAGTTTATAAAAGAGTTTTAAAATTTAGCAAATATATTTTTAGCTTAAAACTCCGATTTGAGGCAGGTCCCCAAACTATGCATCTAGCTTTTTTAATACAATTTAAACATTAGCAAATACTTTTTAGCTAATTTGCAATCTATAACATTTGTTACTTTATTTGTTAGTTAGTTGATAAGAGGGTTCAAATATTTAACAAATATATTTTTAGCCTAAAAACTCCGATTTGATGCAGGTCCCCAAATTATGTATCCAGCTTTTTTAATACAATTTAAACATTAGCAAATACTTTTTAGCTAATTTGCAATCTATATCATTTCTTACTTTATTTATTAGTCAGTTGATGACAAAGTTTAAATGTTCATCTAAGATTTTTGTAGATTAAAAAATCTGATTTGATGCAGGTCCCCAAACTATGCATGTAAGTTTATTAATAAAATTTGAACATTAGCAAATACTTTTTAGCTAAATTGCAATCTTAAACATTCCTTACTTTATTTAGTTAGTTGACAAAAGGGTTCAAATATTTAACAAATACATTTTTAGCCTAAAAACTCCGATTTGATGCAGGTCCCCAAATTATGCATTTAGCTTTTTTAATACAATTTAAACATTAGCAAATACTTTTTAGCTGATTTGCAATCTATAACATTTCTTACTTTATTTATAAGTTATTTTATAAAAGAGTTTTAAAATTTAGCAAATATATTTTTAGCTTAAAACTCCGATTTGAGGCAGGTCCCCAAACTATGCTTCTAGCTTTTTTAATACAATTTAAACATTAGCAAATACTTTTTAGCTAATTTGCAATCTATAACATTTCTTACTTTATTTATTGGTTAGTTTATAAAAGAGTTTAAAAATTTAGCAAATATATTTTTAGCTTAAAACTCCGATTTGATGCAGGTCCCCAAATTATGCATCTAGCTTTTTTAATACAATTTAAACATTAGCAAATACTTTTTAGCTAATTTGAAATCTATAACATTTGTTACTTTATTTGTTAGTTAGTTGATAAGAGGGTTCAAATATTTAACAAATATATTTTTAGCCTAAAAACTCCGATTTGATGCAGGTCCCCAAATTATGTATCCAGCTTTTTTAATACAATTTAAACATTAGCAAATACTTTTTAGCTAATTTGCAATCTATATCATTTCTTACTTTATTTATTAGTCAGTTGAGGACAAAGTTTAAATGTTCATCTAAGATATTTGTAGATTGAAAAATCTGATTTGATGCAGGTCCCCAAACTATGCATCTAAGTTTATTAATAAAATTTGAACATTAGCAAATACTTTTTATCTAAATTGCAATTTTTAACATTTCTTACTTTATTTAGTTAGTTGATAAAAGGGTTCAAATATTTAACAAATATATTTTTGGCCTAAAAACTCCGATTTGATGCAGGTCTTTAAATTATGTATCTAGCTTTTTTAATACAATTTAAACATTAGCAAATACTTTTTAGCTAATTTGCAATCTATATAATTTCTTACTTTATTTATTAGTCAGTTGATGACAAAGTTTAAATGTTCATCTGAAATATTTGTAGATTAAAAAATCTGATTTAATGCAGGTCCCCAAACTATGCATCTAAGTTTATTAATAAAATTTGAACATTAGCAAATACTTTTTATCTAAATTGCAATCTTAAACATTCCTTACTTTATTTAGTTAGTTGATAAGAGGGTTCAAATATTTAACATATATATTTTTAGCCTAAAAACTCCGATTTGATGCAGGTCCCCAAATTATGTATCCAGCTTTTTTAATACAATTTAAACATTAGCAAATACTTTTTAGCTAATTTGCAATCTATATCATTTCTTACTTTATTTATTAGTCAGTTGAGGACAAAGTTTAAATGTTCATCTAAGATATTTGTAGATTGAAAAATCTGATTTGATGCAGGTCCCCAAACTATGCATCTAAGTTTATTAATAAAATTTGAACATTAGCAAATACTTTTTATCTAAATTGCAATTTTTAACATTTCTTACTTTATTTAGTTAGTTGATAAAAGGGTTCAAATATTTAACAAATCTATTTTTAGCCTAAAAACTCCGATTTGATGCAGGTCTTCAAATTATGTATCTAGCTTTTTTAATACAATTTAAACATTAGCAAATACTTTTTATCTAATTTGCAATCGATAACATTTCTTACTTTATTTGTTAGTTAGTTGATAAGAGGGTTCAAATATTTAACAAATATATTTTTAGCCTAAAAACTCCGATTTGATGCAGGTCCCCAAATTATGTATCCAGCTTTTTTAATACAATTTAAACATTAGCAAATACTTTTTAGCTAATTTGCAATCTATATCATTTCTTACTTTATTTATTAGTCAGTTGAGGACAAAGTTTAAATGTTCATCTAAGATATTTGTAGATTGAAAAATCTGATTTAATGCAGGTCCCCAAACTATGCATCTAAGTTTATTAATAAAATTTGAACATTAGCAAATACTTTTTAGCTAATTTGCAATCTATAACATTTCTTACTTTATTTATTAGTTAGTTTATAAAAGAGTTTTAAAATTTAGCAAATATATTTTTAGCTTAAAACTCCGATTTGAGGCAGGTCCCCAAACTATGCTTCTAGCTTTTTTAATACAATTTAAACATTAGCAAATACTTTTTAGCTAATTTGCAATCTATAACATTTCTTACTTTATTTATTAGTTAGTTTATAAAAGAGTTTAAAAATTTAGCAAATATATTTTTAGCTTAAAACTCCGATTTGATGCAGGTCCCCAAATTATGCATCTAGCTTTTTTAATACAATTTAAACATTAGCAAATACTTTTTAGCTAATTTGCAATCTATAACATTTCTTACTTTATTTATTAGTGAGTTTATAAAAGAGTTTAAAAATTTAGCAAATATATTTTTAGCTTAAAACGCCGATTTGAGGCAGGTCACCAAACTATGCTTCTAGCTTTTTTAATACAATTTAAACATTAGCAAATACTTTTTAGCTAATTTGCAATCTATAACATTTCTTACTTTATTTATTAGTTAGTTTATAAAAGAGTTTAAAAATTTAGCAAATATATTTTTAGCTTAAAACTCCGATTTGATGCAGGTCTTTAAATTATGTATCTAGCTTTTTTAATACAATTTAAACATTAGCAAATACTTTTTAGCTAATTTGCAATCTATATCATTTCTTACTTTATTTATTAGTCAGTTGATGACAAAGTTTAAATGTTCATCTGAAATATTTGTAGATTAAAAAATCTGATTTAATGCAGGTCCCCAAACTATGCATCTAAGTTTATTAATAAAATTTGAACATTAGCAAATACTTTATATCTAAATTGCAATCTTAAACATTCCTTACTTTATTTAGTTAGTTGATAAGAGGGTTTAAATATTTAAAAAATACATTTTTAGCCTAAAAACTCCGATTTGATGCAGGTCCCCAAATTATGCATCTAGCTTTTTTAATACAATTTAAACATTAGCAAATACTTTTTAGCTAATTTGCAATCGATAACATTTCTTACTTTATTTGTTAGTTAGTTGATAAGAGGGTTCAAATATTTAACAAATATATTTTTAGCCTAAAAACTCCGATTTGAAGCAGGTCCCCAAATTATGTATCCAGCTTTTTTAATACAATTTAAACATTAGCAAATACTTTTTAGCTAATTTGCAATCTATAACATTTCTTACTTTATTTGTTAGTTAGTTGATAAGAGGGGTCAAATATTTAACAAATATATTTTTAGCCTAAAAACTCCGATTTGATGCAGGTCCCCAAATTATGTATCCAGCTTTTTTAATACAATTTAAACATTAGCAAATACTTTTTAGCTAATTTGCAATCTATAACATTTCTTACTTTATTTGTTAGTTAGTTGATAAGAGGGGTCAAATATTTAACAAATATATTTTTAGCCTAAAAACTCCGATTTGATGCAGGTCCCCAAATTATGTATCCAGCTTTTTTAATACAATTTAAACATTAGCAAATACTTTTTAGCTAATTTGCAATCTATATCATTTCTTACTTTATTTAATAGTCAGTTGAGGACAAAGTTTAAATGTTCATCTAAGATATTTGTAGATTGAAAAATCTGATTTGATGCAGGTCCCCAAACTATGCATCTAAGTTTATTAATAAAATTTGAACATTAGCAAATACTTTTTATCTAAATTGCAATTTTTAACATTTCTTACTTTATTTAGTTAGTTGATAAAAGGGTTCAAATATTTAACAAATACATTTTTAGCCTAAAATCTCCGATTTGATGCAGGTCCCCAAATTATGCATCTAGCTTTTTTAATACAATTTAAACATTAGCAAATACTTTTTAGCTAATTTGCAATCTATAACATTTCTTACTTTATTTATAAGTTATTTTATAAAAGAGTTTTAAAATTTAGCAAATATATTTTTAGCTTAAAACTCCGATTTGAGGCAGGTCCCCAAACTATGCTTCTAGCTTTTTTAATACAATTTAAACATTAGCAAATACTTTTTAGCTAATTTGCAATCTATAACATTTCTTACTTTATTTATTGGTTAGTTTATAAAAGAGTTTAAAAATTTAGCAAATATATTTTTAGCTTAAAACTCCGATTTGATGCAGGTCCCCAAATTATGCATCTAGCTTTTTAAATATAATTTAAACATTAGCAAATGCTTTTTAGCTAATTTGCAATCTATAACATTTCTTACTTTATTTAATAGTTAGTTTATAAAAGAGTTTTAAAATTTAGCAAATATATTTTTAGCTTAAAACTCCGATTTGAGGCAGGTCCCCAAACTATGCATCTAGCTTTTTTAATACAATTTAAACATTAGCAAATACTTTTTAGCTAATTTGCAATCTATAACATTTGTTACTTTATTTGTTAGTTAGTTGATAAGAGGGTTCAAATATTTAACAAATATATTTTTAGCCTAAAAACTCCGATTTGATGCAGGTCCCCAAATTATGTATCCAGCTTTTTTAATACAATTTAAACATTAGCAAATACTTTTTAGCTAATTTGCAATCTATATCATTTCTTACTTTATTTATTAGTCAGTTGATGACAAAGTTTAAATGTTCATCTAAGATTTTTGTAGATTAAAAAATCTGATTTGATGCAGGTCCCCAAACTATGCATGTAAGTTTATTAATAAAATTTGAACATTAGCAAATACTTTTTAGCTAAATTGCAATCTTAAACATTCCTTACTTTATTTAGTTAGTTGACAAAAGGGTTCAAATATTTAACAAATACATTTTTAGCCTAAAAACTCCGATTTGATGCAGGTCCCCAAATTATGCATTTAGCTTTTTTAATACAATTTAAACATTAGCAAATACTTTTTAGCTGATTTGCAATCTATAACATTTCTTACTTTATTTATAAGTTATTTTATAAAAGAGTTTTAAAATTTAGCAAATATATTTTTAGCTTAAAACTCCGATTTGAGGCAGGTCCCCAAACTATGCTTCTAGCTTTTTTAATACAATTTAAACATTAGCAAATACTTTTTAGCTAATTTGCAATCTATAACATTTCTTACTTTATTTATTGGTTAGTTTATAAAAGAGTTTAAAAATTTAGCAAATATATTTTTAGCTTAAAACTCCGATTTGATGCAGGTCCCCAAATTATGCATCTAGCTTTTTTAATACAATTTAAACATTAGCAAATACTTTTTAGCTAATTTGAAATCTATAACATTTGTTACTTTATTTGTTAGTTAGTTGATAAGAGGGTTCAAATATTTAACAAATATATTTTTAGCCTAAAAACTCCGATTTGATGCAGGTCCCCAAATTATGTATCCAGCTTTTTTAATACAATTTAAACATTAGCAAATACTTTTTAGCTAATTTGCAATCTATATCATTTCTTACTTTATTTATTAGTCAGTTGAGGACAAAGTTTAAATGTTCATCTAAGATATTTGTAGATTGAAAAATCTGATTTGATGCAGGTCCCCAAACTATGCATCTAAGTTTATTAATAAAATTTGAACATTAGCAAATACTTTTTATCTAAATTGCAATTTTTAACATTTCTTACTTTATTTAGTTAGTTGATAAAAGGGTTCAAATATTTAACAAATATATTTTTGGCCTAAAAACTCCGATTTGATGCAGGTCTTTAAATTATGTATCTAGCTTTTTTAATACAATTTAAACATTAGCAAATACTTTTTAGCTAATTTGCAATCTATATAATTTCTTACTTTATTTATTAGTCAGTTGATGACAAAGTTTAAATGTTCATCTGAAATATTTGTAGATTAAAAAATCTGATTTAATGCAGGTCCCCAAACTATGCATCTAAGTTTATTAATAAAATTTGAACATTAGCAAATACTTTTTATCTAAATTGCAATCTTAAACATTCCTTACTTTATTTAGTTAGTTGATAAGAGGGTTCAAATATTTAACATATATATTTTTTAGCCTAAAAACTCCGATTTGATGCAGGTCCCCAAATTATGTATCCAGCTTTTTTAATACAATTTAAACATTAGCAAATACTTTTTAGCTAATTTGCAATCTATATCATTTCTTACTTTATTTATTAGTCAGTTGAGGACAAAGTTTAAATGTTCATCTAAGATATTTGTAGATTGAAAAATCTGATTTGATGCAGGTCCCCAAACTATGCATCTAAGTTTATTAATAAAATTTGAACATTAGCAAATACTTTTTATCTAAATTGCAATTTTTAACATTTCTTACTTTATTTAGTTAGTTGATAAAAGGGTTCAAATATTTAACAAATCTATTTTTAGCCTAAAAACTCCGATTTGATGCAGGTCTTCAAATTATGTATCTAGCTTTTTTAATACAATTTAAACATTAGCAAATACTTTTTAGCTAATTTGCAATCGATAACATTTCTTACTTTATTTGTTAGTTAGTTGATAAGAGGGTTCAAATATTTAACAAATATATTTTTAGCCTAAAAACTCCGATTTGATGCAGGTCCCCAAATTATGTATCCAGCTTTTTTAATACAATTTAAACATTAGCAAATACTTTTTAGCTAATTTGCAATCTATAACATTTCTTACTTTATTTGTTAGTTAGTTGATAAGAGGGGTCAAATATTTAACAAATATATTTTTAGCCTAAAAACTCCGATTTGATGCAGGTCCCCAAATTATGTATCCAGCTTTTTTAATACAATTTAAACATTAGCAAATACTTTTTAGCTAATTTGTAATCTATATATTTTCTTACTTTATTTATTAGTCAGTTGAGGACAAAGTTTAAATGTTCATCTAAGATATTTGTAGATTGAAAAATCTGATTTGATGCAGGTCCCCAAACTATGCATCTAAGTTTATTAATAAAATTTGAACATTAGCAAATACTTTTTATCTAAATTGCAATCTTTATCATTTCTTACTTTATTTAGTTAGTTGATAAGAGGGTTCAAATATTTAACAAATTTATTTTTAGCCTAAAATCTCCGATTTGATGCAGGTCCCCAAATTATGCATCTAGCTTTTTTAATACAATTTAAACATTAGCAAATACTTTTTAGCTAATTTGCAATCTATAACATTTCTTACTTTATTTATTAGTTATTTTATAAAAGAGTTTTAAAATTTAGCAAATATATTTTTAGCTTAAAACTCCGATTTGAGGCAGGTCCCCAAACTATGCTTCTAGCTTTTTTAATACAATTTAAACATTAGCAAATACTTTTTAGCTAATTTGCAATCTATAACATTTCTTACTTTATTTGTTAGTTAGTTGATAAGAGGGGTCAAATATTTAACAAATATATTTTTAGCCTAAAAACTCCGATTTGATGCAGGTCCCCAAATTATGTATCCAGCTTTTTTAATACAATTTAAACATTAGCAAATACTTTTTAGCTAATTTGCAATCTATATCATTTCTTACTTTATTTATTAGTCAGTTGAGGACAAAGTTTAAATGTTCATCTAAGATATTTGTAGATTGAAAAATCTGATTTAATGCAGGTCCCCAAACTATGCATCTAAGTTTATTAATAAAATTTGAACATTAGCAAATACTTTTTAGCTAATTTGCAATCTATAACATTTCTTACTTTATTTATTAGTTAGTTTATAAAAGAGTTTTAAAATTTAGCAAATATATTTTTAGCTTAAAACTCCGATTTGAGGCAGGTCCCCAAACTATGCTTCTAGCTTTTTTAATACAATTTAAACATTAGCAAATACTTTTTAGCTAATTTGCAATCTATAACATTTCTTTCTTTATTTATTAGTTAGTTTATAAAAGAGTTTAAAAATTTAGCAAATATATTTTTAGCTTAAAACTCCGATTTGATGCAGGTCCCCAAATTATGCATCTAGCTTTTTTAATACAATTTAAACATTAGCAAATACTTTTTAGCTAATTTGCAATCTATAACATTTCTTACTTTATTTATTAGTGAGTTTATAAAAGAGTTTAAAAATTTAGCAAATATATTTTTAGCTTAAAACGCCGATTTGAGGCAGGTCACCAAACTATGCTTCTAGCTTTTTTAATACAATTTAAACATTAGCAAATACTTTTTAGCTAATTTGCAATCTATAACATTTCTTACTTTATTTATTAGTTAGTTTATAAAAGAGTTTAAAAATTTAGCAAATATATTTTTAGCTTAAAACTCCGATTTGATGCAGGTCTTTAAATTATGTATCTAGCTTTTTTAATACAATTTAAACATTAGCAAATACTTTTTAGC
Organism: Leptopilina syphax; assembly: GCA_032872505.1. NCBI lineage: Eukaryota > Metazoa > Arthropoda > Insecta > Hymenoptera > Figitidae > Leptopilina > Leptopilina syphax. The sequence continues at coordinate 140,148 of JAVJHT010000020.1, forward strand.
TAATTTGCAATCTATATCATTTCTTACTTTATTTATTAGTCAGTTGATGACAAAGTTTAAATGTTCATCTGAAATATTTGTAGATTAAAAAATCTGATTTAATGCAGGTCCCCAAACTATGCATCTAAGTTTATTAATAAAATTTGAACATTAGCAAATACTTTATATCTAAATTGCAATCTTAAACATTCCTTACTTTATTTAGTTAGTTGATAAGAGGGTTTAAATATTTAAAAAATACATTTTTAGCCTAAAAACTCCGATTTGATGCAGGTCCCCAAATTATGCATCTAGCTTTTTTAATACAATTTAAACATTAGCAAATACTTTTTAGCTAATTTGCAATCGATAACATTTCTTACTTTATTTGTTAGTTAGTTGATAAGAGGGTTCAAATATTTAACAAATATATTTTTAGCCTAAAAACTCCGATTTGAAGCAGGTCCCCAAATTATGTATCCAGCTTTTTTAATACAATTTAAACATTAGCAAATACTTTTTAGCTAATTTGCAATCTATAACATTTCTTACTTTATTTGTTAGTTAGTTGATAAGAGGGGTCAAATATTTAACAAATATATTTTTAGCCTAAAAACTCCGATTTGATGCAGGTCCCCAAATTATGTATCCAGCTTTTTTAATACAATTTAAACATTAGCAAATACTTTTTAGCTAATTTGCAATCTATAACATTTCTTACTTTATTTGTTAGTTAGTTGATAAGAGGGGTCAAATATTTAACAAATATATTTTTAGCCTAAAAACTCCGATTTGATGCAGGTCCCCAAATTATGTATCCAGCTTTTTTAATACAATTTAAACATTAGCAAATACTTTTTAGCTAATTTGCAATCTATATCATTTCTTACTTTATTTAATAGTCAGTTGAGGACAAAGTTTAAATGTTCATCTAAGATATTTGTAGATTGAAAAATCTGATTTGATGCAGGTCCCCAAACTATGCATCTAAGTTTATTAATAAAATTTGAACATTAGCAAATACTTTTTATCTAAATTGCAATTTTTAACATTTCTTACTTTATTTAGTTAGTTGATAAAAGGGTTCAAATATTTAACAAATACATTTTTAGCCTAAAATCTCCGATTTGATGCAGGTCCCCAAATTATGCATCTAGCTTTTTTAATACAATTTAAACATTAGCAAATACTTTTTAGCTAATTTGCAATCTATAACATTTCTTACTTTATTTATTAGTTATTTTATAAAAGAGTTTTAAAATTTAGCAAATATATTTTTAGCTTAAAACTCCGATTTGAGGCAGGTCCCCAAACTATGCTTCTAGCTTTTTTAATACAATTTAAACATTAGCAAATACTTTTTAGCTAATTTGCAATCTATAACATTTCTTACTTTATTTATTGGTTAGTTTATAAAAGAGTTTAAAAATTTAGCAAATATATTTTTAGCTTAAAACTCCGATTTGATGCAGGTCCCCAAATTATGCATCTAGCTTTTTTAATACAATTTAAACATTAGCAAATACTTTTTAGCTAATTTGCAATCTATAACATTTCTTACTTTATTTATTAGTTAGTTTATAAAAGAGTTTAAAAATTTAGCAAATATATTTTTAGCTTAAAACTCCGATTTGATGCAGGTCCCCAAATTATGCATCTAGCTTTTTTAATACAATTTAAACATTAGCAAATACTTTTTAGCTAATTTGAAATCTATAACATTTGTTACTTTATTTGTTAGTTAGTTGATAAGAGGGTTCAAATATTTAACAAATATATTTTTAGCCTAAAAACTCCGATTTGATGCAGGTCCCCAAATTATGTATCCAGCTTTTTTAATACAATTTAAACATTAGCAAATACTTTTTAGCTAATTTGCAATCTATATCATTTCTTACTTTATTTATTAGTCAGTTGATGACAAAGTTTAAATGTTCATCAGAAATATTTGTAGATTAAAAAATCTGATTTAATGCAGGTCCCCAAACTATGCATCTAAGTTTATTAATAAAATTTGAACATTAGCAAATACTTTTTATCTAAATTGCAATCTTTAACATTCCTTACTTTATTTAGTTAGTCGATAAGAGGGTTCAAATATTTAACAAATACATTTTTAGCCTAAAAACTCTGATTTGATGCAGGTCCCCAAATTATGCATCTAGCTTTTTTAATACAATTTAAACATTAGCAAATACTTTTTAGCTAATTTGCAATCTATATCATTTCTTACTTTATTTATTAGTTAGTTTATAAAAGAGTTTTAAAATTTAGCAAATATATTTTTAGCTTAAAACTCCGATTTGAGGCTGGTCCCCAAACTATGCATCTAAGTTTATTAATAAAATTTGAACATTAGCAAATACTTTTTATCTAAATTGCAATTTTTAACATTTCTTACTTTATTTAGTTAGTTGATAAAAGGGTTCAAATATTTAACAAATATATTTTTAGCCTAAAAACTCCGATTTGATGCAGGTCCCCAAATTATGTATCCAGCTTTTTTAATACAATTTAAACATTAGCAAATACTTTTTAGCTAATTTGCAATCTATATCATTTCTTACTTTATTTATTAGTCAGTTGAGGACAAAGTTTAAATGTTCATCTAAGATATTTGTAGATTGAAAAATCTGATTTGATGCAGGTCCCCAAACTATGCATCTAAGTTTATTAATAAAATTTGAACATTAGCAAATACTTTTTATCTAAATTGCAATTTTTAACATTTCTTACTTTATTTAGTTAGTTGATAAAAGGGTTCAAATATTTAACAAATATATTTTTAGCCTAAAAACTCCGATTTGATGCAGGTCTTTAAATTATGTATCTAGCTTTTTTAATACAATTTAAACATTAGCAAATACTTTTTAGCTAATTTGCAATCTATATAATTTCTTACTTTATTTATTAGTCAGTTGATGACAAAGTTTAAATGTTCATCTGAAATATTTGTAGATTAAAAAATCTGATTTAATGCAGGTCCCCAAACTATGCATCTAAGTTTATTAATAAAATTTGAACATTAGCAAATACTTTTTATCTAAATTGCAATCTTAAACATTCCTTACTTTATTTAGTTAGTTGATAAGAGGGTTCAAATATTTAACAAATACATTTTTAGCCTAAAAACTCCGATTTGATGCAGGTCCCCAATATGCATCTAGCTTTTTTAATACAATTTAAACATTAGCAAATACTTTTTAGCTAATTTGCAATCGATAACATTTCTTACTTTATTTGTTAGTTAGTTGATAAGAGGGTTCAAATATTTAACAAATATATTTTTAGCCTAAAAACTCCGATTTGATGCAGGTCCCCAAATTATGTATCCAGCTTTTTTAATACAATTTAAACATTAGCAAATACTTTTTAGCTAATTTGTAATCTATATATTTTCTTACTTTATTTATTAGTCAGTTGAGGACAAAGTTTAAATGTTCATCTAAGATATTTGTAGATTGAAAAATCTGATTTGATGCAGGTCCCCAAACTATGCATCTAAGTTTATTAATAAAATTTGAACATTAGCAAATACTTTTTATCTAAATTGCAATCTTTATCATTTCTTACTTTATTTAGTTAGTTGATAAGAGGGTTCAAATATTTAACAAATACATTTTTAGCCTAAAATCTCCGATTTGATGCAGGTCCCCAAATTATGCATTTAGCTTTTTTAATACAATTTAAACATTAGCAAATACTTTTTAGCTAATTTGTAATCTATATCATTTCTTACTTTATTTATTAGTCAGTTGATGACAAAGTTTAAATGTTCATCTGAAATATTTGTAAATTAAAAAATCTGATTTAATGCAGGTCCCCAAACTATGCATCTAAGTTTATTAATAAAATTTGAACATTAGCAAATACTTTTTATCTAAATTGCAATCTTAAACATTCCTTACTTTATTTAGTTAGTTGATAAGAGGGTTCAAATATTTAACAAATACTTTTTTAGCCTAAAAACTCCGATTTGATGCAGGTCCCCAAATTATGTATCCAGCTTTTTTAATATAATTTAAACATTAGCAAATGCTTTTTAGCTAATTTGCAATCTATAACATTTCTTACTTTATTTAATAGTTAGTTTATAAAAGAGTTTTAAAATTTAGCAAATATATTTTTAGCTTAAAACTCCGATTTGAGGCAGGTCCCCAAATTATGCATCTAGCTTTTTTAATACAATTTAAACATTAGCAAATACTTTTTAGCTAATTTGCAATCTATAACATTTCTTACTTTATTTATTAGTTAGTTTATAAAAGAGTTTAAAAATTTAGCAAATATATTTTTAGCTTAAAACTCCGATTTGATGCAGGTCCCCAAATTATGCATCTAGCTTTTTTAATACAATTTAAACATTAGCAAATTCTTTTTAGCTAATTTGAAATCTATAACATTTGTTACTTTATTTGTTAGTTAGTTGAAAAGAGGGTTCAAATATTTAACAAATATATTTTTAGCCTAAAAACTCCGATTTGATGCAGGTCCCCCAATTTATGTATCCAGCTTTTTTAATACAATTTAAACATTAGCAAATACTTTTTTGCTAATTTGCAATCTATATCATTTCTTACTTTATTTATTAGTCAGTTGATGACAAAGTTTAAATGTTCATCTAAGATTTTTGTAGATTAAAAAATCTGATTTGATGCAGGTCCCCAAACTATGCATCTAAGTTTATTAATAAAATTTGAACATTAGCAAATACTTTTTAGCTAAATTGCAATCTATAACATTTCTTACTTTATTTAGTGAGTTGATAAGAGGGTTCAAATATTTAACAAATATATTTTTAGCTTAAAAACTCCGATTTGAGGCAGGTCCCCAAATTATGCATCCAGCTTTTTTAATACAATTTTAACATTAGC